>WYDI02013738.1:0-171691 GCA_009867235.2 Psittacus erithacus
AACCGAACCAATAGGCTGCATCTGTAATTCCCCCCTCCCCCTTCCCCAGGTCTCCCTACCTCTGCTGCCGCTGCTGCTGGAGTAGCTCTGCCTGCGGACCGAAGCCGGCGCTTCGCTTTTCCGGGCGGGCTCCAGGTTCACCGGGGTGTCCCTGGCACCGGCGGCCGCCTCGGAGACGCTGCTGCCCGGCTCACTGGCTGCTGGATCGGGGGCTGCCGGAGCGGACTCCATGTTTTTCCCAATGTAGATCGCTTGGAGATGGCGAAGCTCCTACACTCCCTCTATCTTCTGTTTCCAGCGCAACTCTATGGTAGGGAAGCAGAAGGGAGAGCGCGAGCGTGATCCAGATGGGATGTGAGCTTGCCTGGCTGTGACCACAAGCAGCGCTAGCGAGAGCTGCGCGCACACACACACACACCCCGCACACCCCCCCCCGCACCCCGCATCGCCGCCCTCTGGGGGGACACCGGGAGCCCCCGCAGCCCCCGAGCGCGGACGGAGGAAGGGAAGATGCGGGAAGCAGGCCCGACCTCTGCCTGCCCTGAGACCCACGGCTCGAAGCGACTGTGGGGCGCGTCCAACAAGGTGACCGGGCCCACGAGGAGCACCCGGCTTCAGCGGGAATTGGTCGGGAGCTTCTTTCCCCCAGGACTCTTTCAGCTGAAGCTGCACCAGAAGATGCCAGTTGTATGAAGTGCCTCGGGACCCACCGGTCTAGCAGCCAGAGAAGACAGCATTTCAGACAATACTTCTCTTTCAATGAAGTACACTGATGGAGGACAAAAGGTGACTATAGCAAGGTGCCACAAAACCTCCAGATCTGGTCTGACTTATGCACGCTCGCTTGTGCAGTTCATAGTCTCAGTAATGGTCAACTCCTTGTCCATTACCCGTTGTTAAAAGTAACAGCTGCCAGGAACAGTGTGCTGAAGAGCACATCACATCCCTGTTGTATAACAGAGGCCATGTTACACACAGCCCTACTGCCTCCTGCACAGAAGGTGCTAAAGCTGTCTGCTTTGACTGCTCTGACTGGCCTGAGCAGACCAAATCATGGTATTTGTACTGGTAGGAGTACAAGGTATTTCCACATGGTACTGAGGCTCATGCAAGCAGCTGATGTGCCACTTTCTGCCAGCCAGGACTCCTCCTACTCCAGCACTATCAGCACTGCTGGTACCTGGTGAAACCCATAGGTAGATCCTGAACAAACCCACATCCTGTAGTCTAATCATTAATAGTGCACTGCTGTCACAAATGGTGGCTGTGCACAAACAACTGTGAAACGTACCACAAGTCCTACCTGCCACAGGAGCTTGTCCACAAGGTGGATCACATCTTGCACTGCTGATGATTCTTTTAGTGTAAGGGCAGAGTCTTGTTCATTTGGGTCAGTTCCTTTGGAAGTCCTGAAGCTCCAATGACCAGTGTCTGAAAAAAACCCACAATAGATCTGTTGGCTGCCTTCATCTGAAGGATGGGCATAGACTGCAGAAGACAGTAACATTAAGAATGATTCTGCATGTATTTTAGAGTGTGAATAAACATGAGCTGGACTTACAGACCTTGCCCACTGGGTAAACCTGTGCTTGTTCTTGAGGATTAAGTATTCAGTTATGGGCAGGAAATGAGAGAAATAAACCAAGTACTTACAGCAGCTGAATCAGTGAAGAAGAATAATTAAAGTTATGTTGGTTAACAACATCTCCTCAAGTCACTAGCAATAAGAACCAGCTAAAGAAAGACAGACTTACAGAGTGCTTGTAGAGGCAATAATCTAAGAGGGTTTGTAGCACTTACACAAGCCAAGAGACAAAGCTAAAGAGAGGTGCACAAAAAGCCTGAAAGCACCATGAGGGAAAAAAAATAAATAGGGTGACAGTCACTGGAGCTTTATCTAATGGAGGAAAACCATCATGACTCTTGTCAAGATCCTCTCTATGAATCTGCTCTGATGAGACATTTCCTGGGCACAGAAATGGTCTTTCTCCTTCTTTGGTCTTTTATTTCTAGCTTCCAACCAATACCACGATGGTTCATTAACTTTGATCACTAAGCCTGTTCGAACAAGTGAGATGGCATCAGCAGCAAAGACAGGTATGCTGAGAAACTTGAGAAGAAATATTTGGTTAGATTGAGAAGGGCTTTAGAAATTGCTGCAACAGATCCTATGAGAATTAACAGTAATGAAACAAAAAGGGACAAGCATCACCAAATATTTCCTATTGATTTTCTTGATTTCCTGTAGATACAAGGATTAACAGTATTTAAAATTATAATTTAAATAATCAGACAAATCTTATATGATTTTGGAGTAGACAAGTTCATGCAGACACTTTTTCAGAGCACAGACACAGTGATGGAGCGGGGGTAGAAAAGCTGTCATGCACTCAACTGACCACCACAGAAAGCATGCTCTTGTGTGGGACAGGCACAAGGTACACAGAGTGCACACACATGGAAGAAAACCATAGTTCACAAGAGAACAGCACAGCACCATACTGCTTTAGTGTTCATGGCCCATTAATATGCAAGCATAGTTGGGATTTGAGGTATCAATAACGGTTTTCTACATCCAAAACTAATATAGCTGTTGAAATACCCCACTTAAAAGAGAATGCCAAAGTACATTTGTGACTCAGGAAGCATACAGAATCATGGAACACCTCAAGTTGGAAGGAACCCGTAAGGACCATCAAGGCCAGCTCCCTGTTGCTTGCAGGACTACCTGAAACTAAACCATATGATTAGGAACAGTGACCAGACTCTCTTATATGATAGCCTGTATTCCTTTGGATCTGGGCTAGTGACCTCTGGCCACACTAGGACTGTCAAACCTTCCCCGGAAGCTTTGTTAGCTCCAATCTAGCAGTTACAGAGAACATACTGCTGCAGAGCTGAATGGTCATGAGGGCAAAGCTTGGATAATACTGCGCAAAACCAACAAGCAACATATTTTGGTGGTAGGGGCATTTCCTTTCTTAGGTGTTCCCTTGTGACATTCCCCCAAAATACTTCCAGTTACAGCTCCTCCTCCTGTATGACACGTTACAAGGGGTAAGGCACATCTGCTTCCATTCCCCTGCCTGTGATTTTGATGTCTTTTCAGGAAAAGAGAAAGCAAAGGGTCATAGGCCATTCAGAAGGGCAAGATTCAGAACCATGCAAGTCATAGGACATCCACTAGGTCTTCAGTGGAGTTACCTAGTACAATTCTGATGTACTCAAGCTCACAGATCAGTCTTGAAAAAATAATTTAAATCATTCTTTGTAACCATACTCTGTGGCATATGTTTTAATGGTTTGCAAAACTTCAGTTAATTAAATTGTACAGCAGGACAAGAAACTGCTTCCACTTGAAATACATACAGCCTAATACCTGAGAGCAACTTTGAGGAAGTTATGCACCCCATTAAGCTTCAGCAAAAACAGGCAGACTAGAAAGCTACACATGTAGAAGCTGAACTAATTATGGACGCTACATATTTGGCAGTAATTAAATTAAATACCACTTTAACAATGTCCTTAGTCTAGATGAAAACCAAATATGAAATAACAAGAAATAAATAAGAAAACACTGCTGGAGGCACTACGCCTGGATGCAGTTTCAGTGGACCCTTTCCCCCAGCCTTTATCTCTAAGCAAAGTGGGAAGCTCATCAAGCAGTTTATCTGGAATTTACACTCCCAGATACAATTGTCTTTGTTTTGAAGACCAAGGAGCATTCGTTAACCAGCTAGTAGCACAGCACAGATTCAGTGGAATCTCCTTCCTGCTGCAAATTCCCAGTATAAACTATGAGCTGCTTTTCATTGTTTGTTAAGCCTCTACTTCCACTTTCCTTCTCTTCTCCCATGTGGATTCATTCCTTACTGGATTTGCTATTTCTGAAAAAAGCTGAAGTGGAGAAGCATACAACGTACGAAGTAATGAATCCTTGGTGCTTATCTGTACCAGCCCTATGTGCGCAACAGCATCCCCTGATATAAGGAGTAAGCAGCAATAGCATAGGCCAGTTTTTAAGAACGCAATACTTTGTGTGAATGTATTGAGGCAAAAGGCTCAGAGATACACCTTCTACTTGACTGTTTTTACTCAACAGCCATTTTCATCAAATACCACATTTATTATGGATTTTATCCTTTATATCAGAACAAAATCTGACACTTTTTGTGCAAAAACTTTCTCTACAAGCAGCAGTAGGTTTAAGGATTTAAGGCAGGTTAAAACAAGGAAAAAAAAAGCAAACAGCTTCTCCTTAAGAAAAAACCATTTCCGCTGTGTAAATCATCACTGTGCATGTGCTGTCATACATCTGTCATTCCCCAGTGGATTCTATCAATAACGCCTTTTTCAAAGTACCTTACCTAAAAGAACCATTCTAAGTTGTTTCACTAGTGAGATCCTTAAGTATTATAGAGTTCATATGCATTGGGAAAGCTCACTTTCACTCAAATTCATTCTGGAAGTTTGTAGCAGCCAAACAAAAGCATAACCAACTAGAAGTTCATAGTTCCAAATCATCTGAACAGGAAGACTACAAGTTACCTTGTATTACTGTGTGTTAACACGTAATTAATGAGCTACTTTCTAGAAACTAATGCCATGTCTGTACACCTTCTGATTTGCCTCCTTTGTCTCCGGGTCACAGGACTTGATCTTCTAGGCGGCTTAGAAATACAAAAATTGCCTTCATTGAACACGTACCCAAAAATTACACAAACCATGAGTTTATTCAAGCAGCCCAAATGCACAGAAGAGACATTACAGCTCAGATGAGCATTACAACTGAATTATGCCAGGAAAGCTGAAGTGGACATTATAATTTAATTTAAAATAATTAGTCAGATTTTACATAATTTGAAGCCTCATTTGATTTATTTAAACACTATCTACTAAAGTATCTTGATTTCAAGGGAAAATGGAGAACCATCTACTGCATGCAAAGGTCAGCTAGCATGCCCAGCTTTACAGAAAACATGTATTCTCCTGTCTGCTTTAACTCCTTGAGAACTTAACATGTCACAGTAGAACACAACAGCCTCTTTTCTAATAGCAAGTCCAAAATTTAATATATTTTCTACAGACCAGAAGGATGAATATTAAACTTCAAGAAAAAAGAACCCTTGGAAGAAGAATTTCATAGTGATTATATTCTAATGTATTAATGAGGCAAAGGTACATCAGAAGAATAAGATCCATTTTTCCCTGTGTTTGGAGATGAAGGTAGAAGTACTGAACTTCCACAGCTGACAGTTCTAATAGGGGAAAAAAAACTACTTTGGTGATTGCTAGAGCTGTCTTCATGTTCTACAAAGCTCACTTTAGATTTGGTGCTTTACAGCTTTTTCAGCATTTTTTTTTTCCTGTGATGAAAAATAAGATGGAAAAAGTACCATTTACTCAAACACAACATTTCATCAGACCTGAACTTAAAAGGTGCATCTTGCACCTTGGTTTTTTTACCTTGTTAAAACAGAAGTTTAGCTGTACCTTAAAGTAAAACAATATTGCCCTTAAAAAAACCAACAACTGAACCAGAAACAAACTCCTGAAAGCATTTAAAAAGGAACATAAAGATTTTGCATATTTTCCCATTTCTTCTTCAATTGAGTAGATCAATCACAACGTAGGGTTCATCAAACTGACCCAACTATGGATTTTTCCAGCCAAAAACAGCCACTCCATTGTAGATATGGTAAAGCTTCTGATAGCTCTTTGGTAGCCTTTGTACAATCAACGTGGTAACTCTTTCACAATTTCAACTACAGAAGTACACATATAATGCAAAGTAGGCTACTCAACAGTAGCATCAAGAGACTCTCGGATTGCCTTAAACTAGGAGACCCAACTAGGAGTCCTCAAAGCCATTTACACGTCAACATTAAAAAGTTAGGTCTTACCGGAACACTAAAAATGGCTTTCATACTCATGTTTGTGACCAGCATGAGTGTTGCGAGTCCTGTGTTTGTGCTAGGCCATAGGACGCTCTCACAAGACAAGGGCTTAGACCACTGGCAAGCTACTTCCACATGCCATTTTGGCTGAACATCCTTCCTGTTCCGGGGATGAGGATGAGGACAGGAAACACACTCCCCTCATAGGGTCAATCTCAATGACCATCAGCTGCTTACAGCAATGCCCATAGGAATATTACCCCCAAAAAAGGCAACTTCTCTCTCGCAGAGCACCAAGACAATCTGCAAACAACAAAATAAAGAGCCAGTACAGAAAAATTATCAACACTTTGATCAATTAAAAGCCAAAGATAAGGCTGAAGGAGGAAACACACATTGACACTCTCCCTCAGTGAAGTCAAGGAGAAAAATACAAAATAGGCATCCAGTCTGAATAAAATTATTTCAAGGGTGGATTTCTCCATACTCTTTATTTGCAAGCATCTTTCATATAAATAAATAAATCGGACAGAGTTATTAGCCACACAGCTACTACCTTCAACTGACTTGCCAAAGGTTTTGATTTACATCTCCAACCATGCAAATTCTGTATCAAAACATCATTTTTTAACCTTCTCATTCAAAGACCACAGGGGAAAAAAAAAAAGCAAATTTCAGCTGAAGTAAGCCAGGCAATGCAAGACCCTAGGCTGCTGTTTCTGAATCTTTCCAAGCCTATGAATGCAGAATCAACTGGGACATGTAAGGTATTTCTCCTCTTTTTCTTCTGGAAAGATTCTCACTATTCTTTGAAAGAAAGCTACTATTTAAAAGCACAAGGAGGCTATGTAAAATACCCTTGCAAATGTATTTAGACACACTATATTCTCTCATTTAGAAAAAAAACAATTGCCTTACAGGTTTCATAGTCAAAATAGGAAGGTCTTTGCTACACAAAGTTTGTTTTAATTGAGGTTTCAATCTTGTGACTGGGAGTCCTCATTATCAACTTCAAAATAACTATGTGGGTTAAAGCAAAACCTGCCATGCTCCACAGATAGAGTACTCTTCCATTTGAGCTTGTCACTTCTAGCAAGTTTTGTGTCATGTTTCTATCTTTACTATCTTCCACAACGCATGGGGTTCTTTCACAGATCACCTCGGTGATCCGTGTAGAAATGTGGCCACTATTTGAAAACAACATAAAGCAGCAAAACTCAGGCAAAACTACTAAAGATTAAACTAATAACCATTTGAAAACCCTATGAGGGTACAATCCTAGATGCTGAATAACTAACACGAAAATCAACTAACTTACGTCAAACAATGTATTTTTTTCCACATCCTTCATGAATGTGCCACTCTATGGATGCATTAGTGAAGTGCCCACAGGACTTTTCCCAGTTTCTTTTTGCAGCTTGTATCGTGTGTCATCTCTGCAAGCATGACACTAGTCACTCAAAGTCATCAACACAAATTTCAGTGGCCATAGTATACTTATTCTCACCTCAGTATAATGACAGTCCTTTACTCCCAATTTCAATAGATTAAGCAAATTATTTAATATTTACAGCACTTTTTTCACAGTAATACAATTTTACCTTTCTTTAAAGTCTCTTTTTCCCCTAGTGTTGCAAATTATTCTGAGGGGGAAAATGTTTGAAATCAATCAGCCAAAAATTCATATTCTCACAAAATAGTATCTTAAATACTTTATGTCTACTGTTCACCATTGGTTTTCACAGTGAAACTGTGCCTTCCCCAGTTTCTATCCACACCTTCAAAAAAAACCCAACACCCTAATCTGACAAAATTAGGGAAAAGAGATTTAAAGAATAAGAAACAACTAATATGGCTTTTAATCACAAGTGCTTTTTTCCCCTCTGCTTCAAGTAGACAAAAGGGAAGCAGCAGCCAGTAATTAATGATCTTCCCAAATGGATGGCATTAGCTGTTTTATGATTTCAGGTTCACAAACAACTCCAGGAGAACAATTTGATACTCCAGATTAAAAAGCCCTGAATACTTCTCCACCTCCAAATCTTCCAGTTACATTCAGGAATCCTGTGTTCTTCCATTTGGCAGGCTGGGCCCCATCTGGTCAGCTGTGAGCTTATGTTCCAACACCAAAACCAAATCATTTTAGGCATGCTGTTTGCATTGCTGTGCAAAGTACAAGTTTCAAGTGTTATGAAGTTCCTTCTAATCTGATCTCATAACTCTATTCCATGGGGACATCTTTATCAAGGAATAGATTTTTGGCCTGGGATGCTGGAATTAAAAATTCCTTACTAATTAATTTTTAGCTGGCACAAATCAGAGTCTTTTTGAGTTCAGTAGGAACTGTAAGTCTATTCTCCTTGTTTAACCACTTATAATTAAAGATAAATAAATAGCTCAGCTCTGTTTTTTCCCCAGATGAATGTGCTGATTACCACAGGAGGTTTTTCTGCACAAGTTTGGTTCAAGGATGATTTTTCTTTTTCTTTTTTTTAATAATCCCACTCTCCAAATGCTTTCCCCCAAGAATAAAGCACTGGGGGATGGGGAGAGTGGGGGGAGAATGGGACAGTTCTGAAACTGATCATTAAAGGTTTCTAGAAATACTTTTTAAAAGCCCATGATTATTTTTAATACTCAAAGACGGAATGTTTGTACAAATGATCATGCTTACATATGCTCCTACAACCCTTTTATAAGTGAAATCATGTACCCTCTGGACTGCATACACAGACATAAGCTGACCATCTATTTGCTCAATAATTTCTGTATCAGGTAATGACATCTGCAAGCCCCTTTTGGCTATGCACAGTTAAGAGAACATATACCTCAGACATTCCAGGCGAGCAAAGCATCCAGAAAGCAAAAAACCTCAGTGTCAATGCACTTAAACATATTTATGCTACAAAAAGGTTATGGTTTTGGAGAAGTGAGGCTGGGAAAGCATACAGCTAATGAAGAGTGAAAATCACATGCTTTATGTGACATATGCCCAAATGCTTTTCTGAACTAGGACATCATAAATGTTAGGAATAAGGTCTTTAATAGTTTAGTTCTGAGAATGGACTATTAAACCACAAAAAATTTAAATTATTGAAGCTTCCTTCTGAGAAGAACAAAAGCCTACATTAAATCATAAGGTTTTTTTCTTTTTAATTACTCCTATTTGTAAAGCTCTGATTAAGACCCCAGCAGCTCAGTGGTACCAAGCAGTTGCACTGTATTTCACTTGGGTTTTTTTCCCCCCCAAAAAAATATTTTTTAGCAATAGAATTATTTCATTATTTCAAAACTGAGCAGCTGTTCTTGCTTGGTCACAGGATACCACTTCTGCTCCCCTGACAGCATCTATGGAGTTACCGAGAGTTAGAAGATGCCATGACAAAACCAATCTTCTGTAAGATCCTTATGTTCATCCTGGAACATACTACATGTCCATATGCATATGTATATATACAGTGTGTAATCAGACTGCTTACTGTATATACCTAGTAGTTTAGTTTTTGGTCCATCAGAAGAAACAGCACAATAGTTCAAAACAAGCCCCTTGCTGGAAATATATGTGGAATCATTTACTGCTTTTAGTATTAGCTGTGAAGAAGCTTAAGCCGAGTTACAGTACTTGTTTTGCCGGTACAGGGAAGCAAGACATCAAAAGGCCCACAAATAGTTAAATAATATCCCTCTGTTCTTGTCAGGCAGACTGACAGCTGCTGCAACCTGCTTGAGCTTCTGAGCAAGTTAAACCACGGAAATGGCAAGCCTCAGGAATGGCAGGACCTGTTCATCACAGCCTTCCATTGCACTAAATCTTATCTCCCTCTTCTCTTTCCCTTTTGCTTTGCTCTGTTTCTGCTGTTAAAAAACAACATCCCAGTTTAAAAGAGCTGCCTAGTCACCTGAGCCACAAACTCCCAAAGGGAATAGGCTCCAGCTATTCAGATTTCCATGCTCAGGGTTTTGAAAAGAAGGACTCAACCTACAGCTGGGAGAATTCCAGGAAGCACCTTAGAACTGTCAGAGCCCAGCAGCTGTATTGGTACATTTGAAAGGACAGTCATATCAGGAGCCATTTAACCAAGATACCAGTCAGTTTCTTCAGAACCCTGATTCTTTCACAGCTGTGTTAAGGCGACATCAGATACTACAAATACATGTATTTAAGCTCCTTGGTTTGTGGCTGTCTTGAGTTCACAGCATGCCCACCTTCTAAAGTGCTTAAATGGTGGCAGAAAGCCATTATGGCAAACAGAAAAATGCATGAGGACATGCATGGTTAAAGTAATTCTATTTTTATGTTCAAGTGAATGCACACAGAAACTTTTCTGTGGAATTCAGTAATCTTTACTTTCTGAACAGTGATCTTTCACTGTTCTCCACAAATACAGAAATTCAATAATTAGCTTTCAAGCTATTCATTAAATTTCTGGGGTAGATAAATAATGAATAAGAACCAGCTCTTCATTAGTATGCAATACCTGAAAACTATCTGTTATCCTTTTTGATGAATCTGACCCAAGGTTTCCCTGCTCTTGAAGGGAACTAAAACTGTAGCTGATAGAATAGTGTATGTTATTTAGAAAAAAGCAGATAGAAAAAAATACATTACTCAAGCAAGTGGTTTGTTCTAAATTTGTAAAACCTATGGAGAAAAATGGCATTAGGAGAATAGTTTTAAAGCACGCTACTGTTGTTCTAACACATACAAACAGCATGCAAACCTTCCAAGACACAGAACAGGTGTCAGCTGCTCATAACTTACACACCAACAAGTTGTCTGCCTAACCCGTTAAGTCTGTGGCCTATGAAACCTCCCCTGTAACAGGGAAAAGGAGGGAAGCTCCTGCATGAAACCCTCTCCATCATTTCAAGATTTCATCCCTGACCTATCCCTGCCATGGACTTAGTTTGAGTTACAGAGAAATTGTTGCCTTGAATTTTAATTTCATTCTGAGTTGCAACAGCATTATTATTATCATGATTCCAAGGAAGCAGAATGGGTTAGCATGCAGCTATTTTCTATTTAAGCAAGTTTGTGCTTAATGCTTCCAATTTTAATGCCACTGCATCTGGAAGATCTGTGATGTCTTAGTGCTTGGTCACTGCTACTTTCTTTACCCCAGCAGGTTCCCGGTGCAAGTTCACATACTGCTATGCCAGCTCAGCTGAGCAAGACGAAGAGTTTTGTGTTTGTACTGCCTGAGTCTAAATAGAGTAGCAGCTACTGATGAACAGGCTGAAAACCAAAGTCTCTAAATGCTTGAGAAAACAGTTGAAGCAATTGGCTCTCCAAAAAGAAGAAAAGATCAGGTTGCAGTGCAGTTTGGGAAGTGCTGGAAATCCACTATTAGCAATATGTTCTTCACACAGTGAAAAGATAAAGCTAATGAGTGGATTTTTGCAGTTCCCCCCAAGAAGCCTTGCAGATTACTAACTGGGTCCACAATACTACTGGCATCATGCAAAGATGAGCTTTAAACATCTGATTATTTACCAGTTCCTCACAGTTCTTTAATTCTGGACCGAGAGCCACTCTTCTAGACTCCTAAAAAAGATGAATAGAAAAATCTGCAAACACTTCATTATATTCTTTCCTTTAACCATTATCTAACTCCAGAAAGAACAATTTTTGGAAGGACTAACTTGTGCACACCTCTGTAGCTTCCTTAAGAACATGATTACTGCTCCTCTCTCACCCTCAGTCTTGCTCATGAGAAGCAATTCCAGAGTCTTTGCTGCAAGCAGGACTCTCCCACTGTATACCCAAAAAAAGCCTAATCATCAACCAGCTAGGAACCACACCACTCCAAAAACATGTGTCAAACAGGGTTTTTTTTTACCCCTACACCCTCAGAAATAGAGTTATCATATTCCCCACATCAGCATATCTTCGGAACAGATTTTTGATATCTTCTCCCTGCTTTATGTGATCAACTGACTGCTCCAGTCCCTCACAGATGTCCCTGAGTAGCTGGGAAAGAGCTTCTATCCACTGCAGCTTTGGTGATGAGGTAGGCTAGTGAGTACAGCCAAAACTGATTTGGCCACTGCAATTCATTTGGTAAAATGAATCCTGAGAGGGGTAATTCTTAAGTATGTCACTCCATGACCATACTTTGCAAATTCCTCCTGTAGACAATGGACTGCCTGGTCAGTCAGAATGCTCAGAGGTGTCCATAAAATTAGGGAGAATCTTGATACTCATTAACAAACAGCAAAATTCCTGCCCAGAAAGAATGGTAGTGAGATGCAACATGCAAACCCAATAGCGAGCACAAAAAAATTTGTGTCCCAGCAGTTTTCCCACCCACTGCCATTTTAAAGTTTACAAAGAAATAAGAAGCAAGATTTGCATTATGTCCTCAATGTTCCACAGATGCGATGCACTTGAGATCATGTGAAAATAGCAGAAAGGAGTGGGAAATCCAGAGCTGGGTTTATCTTAAAGAGACTTCTCAAAGACCAGGCTTTTCACATGTGTACAGTTTCAAGCTAGATATCTGCACTTACAGAGCGAGCATAGCAGCAAGTCCAGGCTACCTAACATGTTGTGAACAGCATTAGGACCCTATCAGAGGCAGGTTGTGATCAAGCCCACAGACCAGTGTCATTCACATTGAGGAGGTGCTTTCAGATGTTAAGAACAGCCCAGCTAGAGCTACCTTTGTGTTGTAAATGAATTTATCAAGCTGAAGATGTTGAGGAGCTGGAACTTGTGAATTGCAGCTTGCCCAGCTGAAGTTGCTCCGGTAGCCTCCCCCCACAACTGGGGACTTGTACTAAAGGTTGGGTTATGTCTGAGTTGCTATTTGTCATGTTTTCTGCTTCTGAAGTGCTCAAAGGGACAAGGCGAAATTGCTGAGCTGGGACATTAAGCCAGCAGCATCCTATAACCGCTTCCAGCGTTTTAAAAGCACTTCTTGTATCCTTAGAAGGGCGCTCCAGCTACAGAATTTCAAGGATAGTTTGAATTACACTTGGACTTTGAGAGGTTCTAACAAAGTATAGGGCTGTAGGCATATAGACTGATGGATGTTTCATTACTGAGTATAAAGCCATGTTATTTGACTCTATGCTTTAACTCATTAATGAGTTTAATTGTGCTGCACAAGCTAATAATGCAGCTTTCTCAAGTTATTTTTTTATAGATTCTACAACTATGAATCTATAATAAGGGATTCAGATGCTTTTCTTCTTCTCTGATGGGGGTCTTTAATATGGTAGGACAAAATAAATACAAACCAGAATAACAGCCATACATTAATTTGTTGAACATTCACAGAAAGAAAAAATCATCTCCTGCTTAAAGTTTCTATGCATCATTAAGGATGCCAGAAGAGGCAGATGGAATGTCATTCTGTACTGGAACCTTAGGAAGATCTCTAGGGGGAAATATCGCGGGTGTTCATCTCCATAAAGGGAGAAAGGGATTTACTGAAAAATAGATAAATAAGAAACTAAAATGCCACTATCTGGATTCTGGTAATCACAATAAACCACCCATTTTGCTTCCTTTTCTAGGTTTTACTTTTATCACTTTTTATGGATAAAAATAGCTGTAAACATCTCATTTGCATCCATCTTGGCTAAGACAACTTAGGAAAACATATTCTAGTCGAAGACCTTATATCAATTTAGTATGGGCTATGTTGTGCATCTAGGAAGTCAGACTTTATTAGCAGTATGGTAATGTTCGGATAAAGAAATGAATCTGTTACTTTCAGTTAGGTTTTCAGTCAAAAAGAGCTACACATCTTCATAAGTATCACCCATGTTTATGCAAGTCCAGAGAAAAACTCTCATTTCTTAAGGGAATGTTCTGAGCATTTAGTTTTCTGCCAAATTTCAATTTTATCTCATTTATTCTGAGTAATGGTTGCTCTACTGGCTTATCTAGATGCAACGGGAAGATGAGAATAAAGACTACTTGCACAGGTCGTATCAAGATAGAACATCACATGATTATACTGAGAATGGTTACACTGGAGCAAAACCTGAGAATAACTTTTGTACAGTACCGACTGTCTGTAGATCATAAAGTGCAAGTCCCTTTTCAGGTGGGAAGTTGGAAAAGGGACCAGCATCACCTTTGAAAATCAGGCTTAGGAAAAAATTAAGTGTTTATAAAAGCACTCATGAGACTTTGGAACAGAATTCACAAAAATACTTCTGCACAGTGACACTGAGCTTCACAATGTTTAACTCTCAGTCATATTCTGCTTAAACCAATCCCCAGTGCCCAGTTATGTGCCCAGGGTTTCTCTGCAATGCAGAAGGAGGATTAGACAAAGATGAGGTTCACACAGAGTAAAAGAGATGTCTTAAGGTTGCAGTCACCAGGTGAGCAATCCTCACTGCAGGGAAGACAGCTGCCCCTATCTGAACTTCAAATACTGAGGCTTTTTCTATCATAAAGCAGAGGGTACCCCTGTCTTTCATAAACAGCTGTAAGAAAAAATGCTTTCTTCATCTAATAGCTCAGCAGTTAGAGCTCTCACCTCTAATTCCTCCTCTACCCGAGGTCCACATCTTTGATACAAGAGAGCATAACGTAGATATTTCCCACTTCTGTTGTTAAAGCTCTCTCAGCTGTCCCAAAGACAAGAGGGACAGAGAATGGTGTGTGTCTATAACCCAGTAGTTACATACTGCTCTGTAAGATACCTACCTACAAGCTGTTTCCCATTTTAAAAGCAGCAAACAACACTCTGGATTAGGTAGTGAACTTGCTTAAAGTGGCATGAACTAAGGTTCAACTATCACTGCCACCAGTACCTACTCTTCAGGGGGAAAGCATCCAGAACATCCAAAGCACACTGCAATATCTGGTTGCAGTTCAGCTTGAATGTCAAAGCTCAGCTTTTCCTTCCAAGTATTCCAACACCAAACGTGTCCATCCTGTAGCATGCAGTTCCCATGCCTACAAATGGCTCAGGGACAGCCATTGCTTCCATAGTGACAAGTTTGCTAATTGACACAATCACACCTTCGCTAGGAGCTCCTAGCTCTTGCTGAACTCTTAGTCAGCAGAAGCTGTGAGCAGGAAACCAGTGCCTTTTCACAAGCAAATTAACAACTTGTTTCACTATGATGGGCAGTGGCCTCCCCATCCTTCTGTATTCCCAGCTTCTGCTGAAGTTAAAACACAGTGGCAGTGGGAAGCCATAAGACACTTTCTCATAGCATTTCACAGAATAGCTGCAGTACACACAGGGGAAGCAGAGATGCTGAGAGGAAGATGATCATAACCCCACTGTGCACTGACCTCAGCTAGAAATCTTCAGAAGCAACGTCTACAGAACAGGGATACTTCCCAGGTTTAGATGCAAATTCTGCTCCCAACATTGGCCACCTAACCAGCATGATTCAGCTCAAGAGGCCCAAGGTAAAGGGAGAAAATTTTGCTAAAATCTAATGGATGTGCCCTTGAACTGGTTCAATTGTTCAGCTCTACTTTTAAATGAAATGGGCCAGCTTCAACTCATTACTCTCCCTGCTTAGGGAACTGTCATAAGGCTGCTAAAAGTACTCAAAACTTCTAGTGTGCTTCCTCCTTCCTAAGTTACACACAACCTCAAATCCAGTAAATGCTCCAGTCTCTGTCCCTGTGATTGCAGCTTACTCACAATTGGTATTTAAACTGTTGCATTTGGTTTTGAATTAAGTGACACTTTCACCACTTGACCCCAGCCTTGCCACAAGTGTACAGAAGAGACGTGGGCTGATCTCCACACAGCTCCTCAGAAGTCCTTGCTGCAAAAGGGTTTTGCTGCTACTGCTGATGCTGGCTGCTATCTGCTGAAATGGTAAGATCTGGATGCCTGCTTCACTAGGAGCATCCTGTAATGTCTCAGCAGTCATTGCTATAAAAACAGTACCCCTCCAAGCTCAGAGAAGCATTACAAACACAGCAGTACATTAGGAGGTCTTTCTTTTTTTTCCCTGGTTCGCATTGTATCGTGGTCTTACACCACTGCACTGGAAAACTCTCCCTTTAACAGTTATTTTGAGAATGCATAAAAGTGGTATGAGATTAAAAAATGTAGAAGTATTTACCATTGATAATGAAAATCATTGAGCTGAAAAGTTTGATATTTAGAATTTTTATCTGACTCAAAATATGTATCAAGGCTACTTTTCCACATACAAAAGAGGTTTTTAAAAGGCACGTTTGGGAGAACATTCACACCACAAAATACATAGTATAAACCAAGGTATAATTTATGCTCTTTGCTGTCTTAAACCTCTTTCAGCTGAGAAAATTACAATGAGAAAAGTATTTGAAATGTCAGACAGAATATTAATATCACAGGCACTCTAAAAAAATGAAATAGTTGTTTTAATTAAGACTTGTTTTAAGTCTCTTGTCAAAATAAGAAGGTAGGCTGTATTGCAGCTGTATTTAGGCTAATGTAAACTGAGTTCTCAGGCCTGGAGGAAAGAAGGTTATTAACAGTTTGGTGCATCTGTTTGGGCAGTTGATGTTTCTCATCTGATTGAGTTCTGGCCCCAGCAGATGCTCAATGAGCAAAGCTCAGCTGCTGCACATTTGTACAAGTACTGCAAGTCTTGGAAAGAAGTTAAAATCCAAATTGGGAAGGTACAAGAGAAGCAGAGTGGGAGGCAGAGACTGCACGTCTTGTCCTCTGCACTAAGGATTAACTTCTTAGAATCTCGGAGTACTGATACACCTGAAAAATCACGCTCAAAACTGTGGTTTACCATGTCTATAAAGACAGCTACCTAGGCAAAGCTAAACTCCTGGAAGGAACGACTGACATATGGGTATTTCTCCAGGACAAGGAGGCAATTCATTCTCTTCCCCCCAGACTCATGAAACATGTTAGCCTTGGCAGCATCCCACAACTATTTCATCCTAAAGCTTTAGGTGGAAAGACAAAGGCCTTGCCCAGCTCCCATCTTAGTAACTTCAGACTTCCCCTGACTTCATAATGAAAAAGGTTTGGTCTATTCCTGAGAGCTGAGCGACTTGACTTGGCTCTTCTTCACCTACAACCAGGATGAATTACAAAGCTCTTAGTCATGACACATGATTGCAACCTATTATTTTGCTGCACCCACACCCCTGACAGATTTCACTCTGCCCTCCCCTCCACTCATATTCCTCAGGCTCTTTTATTCCATTCCATACTGGAGTTTTGCTTCATTACTAGGTATTTTCACCAAGAACTTGTTCCATTAAACTTTCCCTGACAGCTTTACCTGTTCATTATGGCCTTGTTTGCATTTTTGTGTGATGCTATTCCAGGAATAGCAGTGTTACCAACCAACAAATTAACAACTACCACCAGATGGTAAAAGTGTCTGACTGATTATTCCAAAAAAACATAAAATGTGACCTTTTTCGTAGTTGTGTTCATTAAGATTTGTAAAGGCTTGTTTAGCTCAAGATTGCTATCATCTATTCAGTGGTCAAATACCATTACAAAGCCATTACTAAACAGTGAGTTGCAGTCTCCACAAAATATTAATTCAACCAGAGATTACAAGAAAAATCTCATTTCAAAAGATGTCACTTTTCAAACAGCGTGTCATAAAGCTTATATATCACACTTCCTCCTGGCTTTGGTTTAGAAATCGTGCCCGAAGACTACCACTATGGGAAGCTATTTGCATTGAAGAGCTGCTCATTTTACTTGCATCATTTCTAATTTTTATATGATATATATTGGCACCTTCTCATCTGAGCTTGTATCCCACAACTGGGTTTAGCAGATTGACTAGAATCAATTTGTGTTTTGCCAAACAGCTCACAGGCCACACTGAATACATGAGTCCACATTTTCATAACTCAGTACAGCAATGTTAAAACTGAGAATTTTTGATTTTTCTTCAAGGTATTTGTAAGATTTCTGCGTCCTTTTATTCTACTGGGAAAACACTGGCTGGACATAAGCAGTAGGTAATTCTTGAGCTAAATATTATGCATATGAGCCTATTACCTCTCCAACACCTGTTGGCTGTTAGCACACTTTCATATGGAAAAAATCTGTTTGGATTGGTAGTTAGACTTTAACCAGGATTTGCCAGCATTCACTCACAGTCTGCTCTGGCTAGGTCAGATACAGACTACCCACTCCTGATTTCATGTTTTCCTATTTCTCTTTTTCTTTAAATCCTGACTGAAGACACAGAAATGTTTCCCAGGCCTCTTACTATATTCATACATGAGTCTTTTACTACAATTCAGAGCTTGAATAAAGCAGAAATCATATAGCTGCTATCCTCCATTGATACTTTGATAGCATTAGGTCCTTGCAGAAAAAGAGATTGGGACCAAGCTTTCCAAGAAGGAAGCACTCCCAGCTATTATTAAATTAATGCCACTATGTACTTACAGACTTGAACAATTCTGTAAAGGCAAAAAAGGCATTTTCCCCACACAAGACTCAAGCTTCAGGAGTGTGCTAAGGAAATTAACACAATTTACAGTAACAGAGGTCTTGACAGCTCTCCTCTAATTTATTAACAGCAAGCTGAATCACTTTTTTTTCAAAAACCAGAGATAAGTAAGCTGAACAGATAAACTTCTACACATTGCATAATTTACACAGCTCATCCTGTTCTTTGGTGGGAAAACTTGGCCACAAATGGCTTTTAACTCTAAAAAGAGATAAAGCTGTGATCCCAAACTGAATTGAGTGCATCTAGTTAAAGCATACACTGCAAGAACTAAGGTTTTCCATATTTTCCAGAAGTTGAGTGCAAACATCACAACACCTTGTCTAAGACATTCTTCAAAGCCTTAGAAAAAGACAAAACTTCTTGCATTCTTACCCTAAGGCACTAATGTTTGTTTTTTCCTTGTTCAAAAAGATTTCCAAATCACTACTTCCACAGACAGTAAACATTATCAGACTTCACATAAGAGTTGGCTTTAGATCAAGCCCTGATATAGTCAGTTCTGGTTTTTAAGGAGCACCCATAGCAAGAATATTATTTGTCCTCCCACCCCCTGTGTTATAGCTGCATCTTCTATTCCCTGTTGCAAAATTAAATTCCATGTGATTTTCATGCAATATAGACAAGAAATCCCTAAAGGAAGTTTTTACTGATTAGACTTTTAAGAAATTCTTCTCAGTCATTATATCAATGAATAAAGACTTCCAAATTCAGGCCTACAGAAAGCAATTCCAGGAAATCTTGAACTATAAACTTACTTTTTCTCATCCTTTTTGTTTTTAAGCTCTCTTCAGATTTTCATAGACATCAAGCCTTTTAAACATATCTTAAATAGAGATGATCTCGACACAGATTTTATATCAACATAAACTTAGATAAGGGTGGGGTTTTTAGATTTACTTGCTTATTACACCACAATGACATGACTGTGCGCATACCCATCAAACTGAAATCACACTCCATGGTGTTACTTAACCTACTCTGAGCAAACTGAGGCAGATGAACTGGTTTTCAGAAAAATAAAACATCTCAAAGACAATTTCTAGTCAGTATTCTTTCCAGAGTCCTTAGTAGTGCATCCAGTATTTGGTTTGCTAATGCTCCAAAGGAATACTTACTTATAGCAGCTCCTCCAGTATGAATTTTAAAAGGAGTCTCCAAATTACATTTTATCAAATGCAGTTTTAACAAATGCTTTCCTTAAGGTCAAGAATGAATGTTAAGATGTACTGAAATGCCAGACCAGATTTTCATTACAAAAATAGGGCAGTAGCACCACGAAACCCCAAACTAAGCCAAAAAGCAAGCAAGCCAAACTGTTAAGAACAGCAGTTTGCGAAGAAGCAAACTCAGATAAAAAAGCCACCAGTTTACTGGCGTTAAGTAAAGACTAGCTTTTTACCAGTCTCATGAGAAAATCTGTAGCCTTTGATTATACAATAGTGTACTATATTTTCCATGAGACTCCTTATACAAAAAACCCCATGTATTCTCCATGCAAAGAGTAGAAAGCCTTCCTTATATACCATGTAGTCTTCAAATGTCAAAGAAATTATTGGGTTTACCTTTTTTTAAGTATTTTTAACAACCAGCTCTACAACATTTCCAGTGCTCTTTTTCAGTGCCTCCTTCAGTGAAAAAGGTAGCTTTATCAACATGTTCCTATAAACACATGTAACTATATAAACAGGCACCAGAGGAATGCAGTAAAGAACAAACACCAGCAAAACTGCTGATCTAAAAATCTTCTAGATAATCTTTGAGAACCTTGCTTCTGCAATATTTTAATACAGCCCAATTACTTTAGTTATTTCAAGAAACCTAACTTTGGTGTATGTATGTTTTCTTCCCTTCTGTTCCCTCTGGTTTGGCCTTTCTTTCTTATAGTTTCTTTCGTCACTTGGCATTTCTCACTAGTCCTTTTCCTTCTCCCATTATCTTTAATACATTTCATTCTCCTGAAATATTTTCTCCATCTCAGCTGTATTCCCTGTCACCTCTTTCTGGCTCAACCTGGCAGTTTCGAGAGTTGTCTTATTTTCATGATAGAGCTTGTGTCACAGATCCAGCGTAATTCCAGCTGCACCTTTTTCAACCCTTCAACCTTCATTGTTTCTCTAAGCAGCTATTTTGAAAAGGAGTCCTGCATTCTGATCAGAAGTCAGAGCTGCTGCTCTCCTCTTTGTCTCAAGAAAGTCAACAAGGAAGATACAAGAAGGTTGTTGCCCCCCCAGATTCATTGCAACTTTGTAAGCATTGATTAAAAGCTACAAGGTATAACGTGAAAGAGTACTTTTGTATCTCTTTTTTCATTTTTTAGGATATAAAGTAAAGGTGAAGAAAAATCAGACTCCAAGAATGCATACATCTGACAGAAATTACTGTGCTGAAATAACACGGCCTAGCTAGACTTTGAACATCTACTGCTTGTATTACTGCAAGTCTTTAACTGCCTTGACTTCCCAAGCTTTACGCAAACTTGGGAAGTTCATTTCTGCAGTGAATAGCCTAATTGAGGTTACAACAGAATCAGTCCTGGGTTTGTTTAGTCAATATGCCCACCAACCAGATGTCTTCAGGTCACTAGTGACTGGCCCTGACTTCTGTCCAACCATCATCCCAACAAAGAATGAGCTTAGACGAAACCAGATGAGTTCCGCAGTGTCAACAATCCAGCACTGCACACTGTCCCACCTGCTCTGAAAGACTGTTACAAGAGATGGAGCCCAATGTCATGGACTGGATGAATTCACCAACTTTATGGAAATTGGTCCATGCACTAAGGAATGATACAGTGATCGCATATTGAAAAATGTGGGATCTGAGCATGATATGAATGGTATGGAATAAGGGATGGATACTGTCCTGGGTTCAGCAGTAGCAGTCATTTTTCTACTTCCTAGTAGCTGGTCCAGTGCTGTGTTTTTGACTTTCAGCCTGGGAACAGTGCTGATAACACTGATGGTTTTAGCTGCTGCTCAGTAATGTTTACTCTGACCAAGGACTTTCTGAGCCTCATGCTCTGCCAGGGAGGAGGGGAAGCCGGGAGGAAGCAGAGACAGGACACCTGACCCAAACTAGCCAAAGAGGTATTCCATACTACAGTGCATCATGCCCACTATAGAAAGTCACCCGGAAGTGGTAGATGGCTGCTCAGGTCAGGCTGGGTATCGGTTGGTAGGTAGTGACCAGTTGTATTCTCTTCCCTTGTTATTTCCCTTATTATTATTATTGGTGGTAGCAGCAGTGGTTTGTGTTATACCTTAGCTACTGGACTGTTCTTATCTCAAACCTTGGGAGTTACTTTGTTTCAATTCTCCTCCCCATCCCTCTGGGAGCAGGGGGAGGAAGAATGGGGGCGGGGAGAGAGGGTGAGTGGCTGCATGGTTCTGAGTTACCGGCTGGGCTTAAACCATGATAACAGTGTTCAGAGCTCCTGGCAGCCAGAGCACATTGTGCTTGCTAAATATCTCAGGTTAGGAAATTTATCAAGCTCAAATAAATAATTGATTTGGGGAAGCATTAGATTTCAGACCACCATGCCCTGTGTGCTGCTTTCAAACTATTTGTAGTAAATACACTCAGAAAGTCAGGCACTCCAGTACACTGCTGCATCTAAATAAAAGCCAAGTCCCTGCAAGAGTAACTTGGACACCCCCTTATTTGCATGGGTGAGGCAAAATCCCATATCCATGGTAAAAACCCCAAAGTGAGTGCCTTTCTGCTTACTTGCCAGGGATTTACCCAATTTATCTAATGCAGCTGCTTAGAAGAAGGTCTCCACATGCCTGTTTAACACAGCAGAGCACAGAAGACAGGTCTGTATCTATCCTTGCTTCTGCCTGTGAATGCCCTGGGAAGAAATCCCCTAGGTTAAACTTCATTGATTGCAAACGAAGAAGAATGGTGTTTCTAAGGAGTCCTTATGCTTGACACTTACAAAAATATCTCCTATGCAAAGCATGTCACACTGCTACTGGGAATTGCAGGAGGAGAGGGAACATTTTCTATGACATCTGCAGGGAATATTTGACGAATTGAAGTGTGTTTTCTCTTAGGGGACTGTTTCATTGCCTCACTTGATTATCCATGATGCTTTAATGACCATGGGTTTAAAGGTTTTTCATAAGAAGTAAACTTTGACCGAAGAGGCTATGAGATCCCAAAGGGGAAAAGCGTTTTACTTAGGTAGCTGACTATGACATTGAGGGATTTCAAATGGAAGAGGGGAAAATAAAGCAGTCTATGCAAAAATTAAACAGACTGGGGAAAAAAGATGGAAAAAAAGCCAATAGCAATTGGTCATTTGTTGAATAGCAAACTGTTCTGAAGAACTTGAACTAAGCAAAGTAACAAAGTAGAAAGGGTCATTAAAATAATTCCTATAATACTGCCATTCCAATTACCCTGCCCATGGCTGCAGTGCAATGCAGTGTAACTGGACTAAACCCACCAGCAATAGCTTCATTTCTCTGCAAACTCTACTCTTAAGTAAAGTTAGGCCAAAACTGGAGGCCTGAACCATTCACTCCCTGATCAGACTTGGAGACTTGTCATTGCCATGCTAGCATTGCTTTTTCTACCATCTATTGATTTTGTTAGGCTGGCTTGCAAAGGAGCAAGACTCTGGCAATGCCAAATAAACAGAAGCACAGCAGTTCAAACTACAGGGGTCACTGGTCATTTAGAACTTCCTTACATCTCTCCAGCTTTTCTACCATAGCTGCTGAGAGCAGCAATTAGGCAAAGGTCCACGCAGTTTAGCCACCCTGCTCTACAGACAAAGGTCCAGGCAGTTTAGCCACCCTGCTCTAGAGGTCTTCAGAACCCAATCCTTGTTAACAGCCTCGCTCTTGCTTGTACCCCATGAGTAGGAAGAAAAGTTGCACTGCCTGATATATTAGCACAAATACTGGAGAGCAGCTGGAAAGATAGCATCCAGACAAAATGTATGTTGGGTGGGTTACTCCTCATATTGCTCCCAAGTGTCTTTCAATGACACCAAAACAATGCAGTCTGACATGGTTTCTTGCTATATGTTGTGGCATGAAGAGAGAGAAGGTTCAGGTCATTTCATGAGGTGGGTGGGAACCGGTTCATAGCAACAAAACTGCAGGGCAGGAAGGTTCCTGCTTTTCCGTCACCTTCGTGACAGTCACATGGCTACCAGCCAAAGGCACAGGCCCTGTTCTCACAAGACCAGAAGTATCTGCTCCCTTACTGCCTGATTGCCTTTAACTCCCACTGTTGTTTCCTTACCACTCAGACCTATTAAGGTATGCAGGAGAGAAACAATCTAAATCCAAGTGCTTCCAAACATTAATCCAGCTTTCCTGACTTCCTGAAATCCCCAGTGAAGGTCTGGAGAGCCTGGCTGCTGCGCTCTGCCTGCTCCTGCCCTCAATTGGAATGAAAATCAAACTTTTTCTGCTGACTCCCACTCCTAACCATTTGTAGCAGACAGAATGAGAGCAAAAAAGGGATTCCACTGAGCAAAGGAACCAGAAGGGCACAGGCGTGGGCAAAGCAGCTGAGGAACAGAAGGCAGCATTTGTTTTGACTGATGCAACTTGACAAAAGCCAAATAACGTGTCCATTTGCACAGCTGCATATTGCTGTAGACGTGGCATGGACCACACAAATGATATTTAATGTAACAAATTGGTAATACATAAAGGCGGGGTTTTTTCCACTTTCACACATAAAAATTTAATACATTTCTATTTCAAAGAGATTCACACCATCCCTTTAGGCAAACCCTTTTTTTAGAATTAAACATATGGTGGGTTTTATTGTGCAAAGTAGCACGGGTTCATGTGGGACCACATCGTGAACAGTGCCTTCACCAGTTGTTCTACTGCAGAACGTGGGTTAGTAAACCACCAAACTTAAAGAAACACTGGTCTGCAGCTGGTTTAGGTGCCCAGCAATGCACAGTCAGAGGAGGGATGCTCAGGAAGAACTAATAAGCTCCAGTGTTAGCCTTCACTGCTGTTGTTCCCCTGGGAAATGCAAATCACCATCTGGTTACTCTATTGACGAAGGAAGGGTTAAAAAGCAGGTGTAACTGGAAAACTCAGCTCCACTGAGGGGCACAGCAAAGAATAAATAAATAACTGCACAAATGTAGCTGCACAGAGCCATCTGGGATTCTCCTTGCATATGGGCCTCAATTTGAATTGCACTTAACCGAATGGTGCTGGGGCAACTGCTCACTGGGGTGCAGGGGAACTGGGCTGCCTGTGCAAAAAAGACTCAGTACCAAGCACAGTCAAGCCTAGGTTCTAAACTAGGTCTTGCTACCAGGATTCAAATACACTGACTATTTAAGCAGAGGAATGCTAGGATCTCTTCAATGGGCAGTGGGTTTCTCATCCTTCTTCCCAAGGACTGTCAGACCTTACTTCCCTGCTTAACAGAAAAGATGAATAATTACTTTTCAAATTTATAGCAAGGTGTTGATTGAAAATATATGATTTTGAAATTTATACTATGACAAACTTAGATTATGATATTACATGACTCAATATGCCATTATTTTTCAACAGAGAAATGACTGAGCAAATCCTTTTCCTTACACTTCAACACAGGAGAGATGAAATAGCAATTTCCAAAGGACAGCAGAAGCATAAAATACCCTCTGGCAGCTTGTCTGCAGGGTTTAATGCACGGACTGCATGAGTGCTACCAGAGTGGGCTGTTTTTCATGCAGGGTATGCCTTAGTGTAACCCAACCAATGCTGCTGGTCATAATTGCTGTAACACTCTTGAACCCAAGACAAAAGAGCTTTGTTGCTGTTCACTGTTTTGGGTTTGGTTTTTTGAATCAACATAAAAAACCCACACTACACATACACCAACACAGCCCCTGCCCATCTCTGTCCCTGCTGTTTCTTACCATTCACATCATGTTGTCAGGGTGTGATTTCAATCTCCAGGTCCTATAACATCTTAGGAATAAATGTAGGCTTCTTTGCTATACAGTATTAAATCTTTGGAGTAAGAATATAAGGGAAACAGTCTTGGGAAAGGTACATCAAGGTGTAGCCAGCCACTGGGCCAACCCAGCCCAGGAAAGATCACCCAGCAGTGCCAATCAAGCTCCACGACAAAGCCCGAGTTTTGTCTGCACTAAAGCCAACATACCCTTTCAAATAACTCATTGCAAATAATGTGCCCATAAAGTCCCAATGAATCCATTCTGCCACTGTAATGTACATGTCTAAAATACACAGGATGCTTTTTAATATCATTTTCCTTCTCTTTGTTTAAACTGAAAATGCCAAGTACTCCAGCTGCAAGAGAATACAATGGTAAGTGCCTTTAGGTTAAAAAATCACCACATTCTACATTCCTCTCACATGAAGAGGACAGCATCAATGACTTTTGCAACGTGCAAGAATGTACAAGCAGACCATATTCTCCTGGGCTGAAGCATTGTACATACAGTCAGGTAGACATACAAGCTAGTTTTAAGATGTCTGCCTCAAAATGTATTCCAACTGACTCCCAGCTCCTCTGCTACATTGACATTTTCCTGTGACAGGTCTTTTTTGCACAGCATAGTTAGCTTTGCTTGGAAAAATTAAATTATTAGCTTGTGTACAGCTAGCTTAGATTATGAGAGATCCATCCTGTCAAAAATGTACCTTAATTACTTAAGACAACAGGCATTTTCCAGAACTGGCCTGTCAGATAACATATCCTGGCATGAGAGAATCTTAAGGGTGATCTCACTTACAGAGCTTTAGTAAGACTATATTTCTTTACCTTCTACATGCAAGTTTTTCCTTTACCTTCTTGAGGGCTGATACAGCTTATCTTCAGGTCACTGAATATCATGAGACATCATTCTTAGAGCTTTAGTAATTTTTATTTTTTAAATATTAAAGCCACAAAAGCTCGGGGGATGTGGAATCACAGTAGAGTATCTACCAGAAATTTAAGGTGGTGTATGCGACAGAGACATTTCAGTTGGTCTTCTTTGGTGTTCTCTGTTCCCTGCCATCCCAGAAAACCATTTTTTACCAAGATAAATCAGAATAAAGTTAAATTTAAAAGTATTATTACAATAAAATAGAGGGTTAGTACAGAAGTTTATGCTTCCTAGCAGCACAAGGGAGAAAAAAGAATCAAGCCTACTTTACAAATCCAACCAACCCAAACTGTTCAAACTGCTCAGGGACCATAAATCCTGCAATACCTTTATTGTGCTGAGATGGCCTTCTGTATAGGTCACAGTCGGAATGGTAAAGTGCCCTCTTGCTTAAGTTTCTTCCTTTGAAATGAACCTTAACACCATGTTTATCAGCTTTACGGTAGTTGCTTTAGGGACAGTCAGAAATTATTGATCCAGCGTTCACTGTATTACACCTATTTAGCAGTGAAGGACATACTTAAGTCTGGTTTAAGGTAGCAAGCCATGTACCCATGCAGCTGAACTCTTGGGCTGCTATGCCCACAGCAATACATACCTGGACCTGGTGCCCACTTACACAAATACAGAATAAAGAAATATAATCCTCTGAAATCCCAAGCGGTGCATTTTGGAGGTGTGGAGGTTGTGTGTGTAACTGGTTTTGCTAATCAGAGGAAAGGAACCACACAAGCTGGACAGTAGACATGCCATTAAGAGCACTTCCTGGGAGTAAACTAACCCAAACTAGCTATAGCTCCAAAATAACGAGCTTTAGTATCAAGCACTTCTAATCTGTATGCTAACTGCACATTTTTTTATTCACTCAACTCACATGAGCTGCAGGTGTTGCAGTGCTAATAACCCGTTTGCTGTTCCTATTCCCTCTGTGCAGTGAATTGCTGACCATTATCCATTCTTGCTGTCTTTTAAAAGCAGGAAAAAAAAAGGTGTATGCAAAATGTTTGAAAACAATGCAAACAAGGATTCAACTGTTGTGAAAGGCTGCTACTTGTGAACACTTTCCCACACTGACTGAACTCGTCTTGCTTTCCAGATGTGTGTGATACAGTATTATTTGCAAGCAGTGCCAAGGAGTTTTGACCAGCAGCAGCTCTCTGCGTATTCAACTTCTACCATGAATGAAGCATTACACAGAAATGAATGTGGCCTTCCTTTTCAGGACACAAATCTTGACTGTTCACCTCCACACAGCATGACATTCAACACCAGTGCCCTGGTTTTTGAATGCTGCCTGAATATCATCTGGAAAGCACTGGACTAAAGCTTATGAGAGGACAGAAAGATCATTTTCAAAGACACAGTTTAAAGCACTTTCTAGAGCTTGGGAGCCAACTTCTGGATGCAAACCAGCATCACATTTCGGGTAAGAACTGCTTCTTGGAGTGGAAGTGTACAGAGCTGAGCTGTGCTTGAGGAATCTCACACTCATCATGGGACGTGCAGGCAGGCTGCTGTGAGACTGCCAGGAGATGGTTCTGAAGGGCAGTGATGCTGCTTTTCACTGGGGGTTGGAAGTGAAGGAACTTGTGTTTGACAAATAGGAAAAACACTAAGATTAAAATCTGGGAGGTGAAGGTGAATACAAAGGAAGGAGGAGAAGAAAAGAATTGTAGGGTAATGACAGAAATGGACATGAGGAACTATTTGAGCCTAGATTGCAAAACCTGGGAAAACATTTAATGCCAGTTGCAGTTGAGGAGATGAGCTCATTAGCCTCCACAAATCATCTAGCCATGAAAATAATAGAAATATCTCAGGATTTTAGGTGTTAAATTCGATTTTGATACTCAACATTGCCTAGCCAGACCTTCCCTTCTGCAACATGAATGTATACACACACATATGGAGGCAACTTCAAGCTGTATCACATTAGATGGGAGTCAGCTTGGTCTGTCAGTGTCACAACAGGGAATACATAGACAAAAGATAAAACTAACACTCCTAACAATAGCAGAGCACACATGGAGCCTCTGGACAGGCCTGCCTTTACCCCTGACATCAGGGTCGAGAGTGCCTGTTTCTCTTGCTTCTCTTACAACCCTTCCTTTTGCTCTGTAAAGGACTGAAGAATTGGTCCTTTCTAAGTATAAAGTATTCTTCATAATCTCTCCTGCTACTGACTGCTGACTTTTATTTTACCAATCTTGTTTGCCAGTAAACAGAAATCTGAGGGGTATATTATACGCAGACTTCTAGGAGCTGTCAGGAATGCAGGAATACTCTCTGTCATTCCTTGTCCTAAAGCCCCCTTCCATGGCTGAATGACAGGTCCTTCTAAGTGCTTCTATACCATTGTGGGGCACTCCGCAGAGCTAGCACAAAGTGTAATAATATGTCTGCATCAGTAATGAAACAACTGCTGCTATTTACTGTTGCAGCAGTTTTTCTTTTCTTGGAGTTGTTATTTTTTATTCTCTTTCCCTGGCAAACAGAGAGAGGTTGTTAACAACTCTTGAGCACAGTCATCCAGTAACTGTAATGATAACAGACCACAGAATTCAAGCATTCACATCAGAAAATACCATGGTATCCTCTGGAGGAGGAAACAGTCTACTTTTTCCTCCAGAAAATATTTTCTGTAATAAATATATCTGGACAGTTTACAAAGTCCTCAGAGGCTAACCAGTTAGCTGTAACAAGTTCCATACCTGACACATTTTTCTTCAGGGTAACTTGCTTCATTCAGAGTTTTAATGTTCAAATAAACTGCTGCCTAAATCCATAATCTGTGAAATCATTCACTCTGGGAAAATCCTTCAATCCTTCCCCCCTGTTTTAAGTCAATTTATATGCTATATTACAGCCACCACTGGCTGCCTTTCATTACCTTCCCACTCCATCTTGTAGCAGCTACTCTGCAGTTCTGGCTATTTTCTCAGTGAGGAGGTCCACAATATTTTATCTTTTGCCAACTTGTCTCAGACAGACAAGAAACCCTTCTGTCTTGTCTCAGGGTTTTAGATCATTGCGCTATTCCAGCAGAGACAGGGAAATCTGAGGCCAAACAGCTGGGACATATCCACTGATCTGCCTAGTGACAGGAACTGAAGAGGTATCATTGCTGTTGGATTCAATAATCTTAGATAAAACAGGTGTGTGACAAAACAAACCTAGGCTGCATTGATCCAATCCTACTTCATTTCCTCTCCAGCACCAAGTTGCTGTGCTCCTACTCCGACAGTTAAGATACTTAAAATGTCTGTGAATTAAATAGTTTCACAAAGACTTCTCAGAACAGCGTTAGCTTCTTCAAAAATCTCATCACTGTGATGTATAGACCTAACCTAGCAAAGCATTTAAGTAAATGCTGTGACTTAAACTGGTGGATCTTACTGTGCTAACAGAGATGGGACCACTCATATGGTTAAATCCTCTTCAGTAAATGCTAAGGCTCATTCTGCATTCAAAGGGGCTCACCTGAGCAGCAGATGTGGAACGCACCCAAATTCCAGTATCTTTCTGGTTCCTGTCCCAGGCATACAGCACCATAATACCAAGAGATCCAGTGAGATGCTTGGCCTCGTGACATGAGGACATGGAAACTATAGAATGCACTTCATCTCAAATCACTGTGGAGACCCTACACTCTACAGCACAGGTTTCTGGTGGCAGCTGCAGGAAGAAACAATCCCTTACTACAAACCAGATAGTTATCAGAGGTGGTGCAGGAGATGAAGAGACCCATCTATTTTAACATACTACTTATTAGTGAATAATTAAAGACACACTATCCTTCATCCTTTTCAGATACAGGAAGACCTCAGTGATTTCTTTTAAATCCTTAATTGAAAATGTAAGACAGAAAAATACTTTGGGAAAGTTTTTCCACTTACACCTCCCCTTCTCTTTAGAACCAGGGTTGCATTTCTCTGTACATAAACAGGGATCATTAAAATAAAGGCAAACAGATTTCCCTGAGGCTCACTCCTAAACACACTTCTAGTCTACCTTAAGTAATGGCCCTCATTTACCAAACTGCTGAGGACCTAGCTGTTCCCACTGATTTCAGCTGACTCTTCATGTGAACTGCTGAATACACCAAAAGGTCCTTACTCATCACTTAAAAGTTTAGTTTGAGGTTCCTGCTTCTGACAACCCACAAAAACCCTGAAAATTCAGTATACCTGAATGCTCGTGTACTCGGTGAGCAACGCCTTACTCTCATTTTCCCAGTCTCCCTAGAAACAGAGCAATAGTGGAAACACTGAGAGCCACACCATCAAACAAGTGCATCTCAGGAACTGATCATTGGTGGATGGCCACCCCTCCTGCTTCTTCCATCTCTATCAGCTGCTTGAGTGCACAGCTGAGTCCTGGAGCTGAAACAAGAAAAAGCAGCAAATGCACATGGCTTTTCCTTGTCTTTATCTTTGAGGGAAGAGAAGCAGGTCTGGGTTTCCTCTCCCCTCTTTCTACACCAATACAAGATGGAAAGCAGCATGTTTCTGTTTACAGAAAATCATTGAAGTTTACTACAGAAGCTCAAGAAAAAGTGAAAATTTTGTGAGAAATGGAGTAAACAAAGAGAAGAACTTCGCAAACCAAGAAAACATCCATTTGAGCTCATTTGTTGCTGCTCGCTGTTCTGAGACTACAAACATGGAGAGACGAGAAAAAAGAGACAGGGGGAGAGAAAGAGAAATCTCCAGGGTAGGACACTTTTCCTCCAAGAAAGCCTTCAGCCTGTTTCTTTCATGTCTATTTTAGAAGAATTAAATATCCAGACTTGATTCTACCTGTCAATCACTGTTGACAGCAGCCTCGCTTGCATGCCTCGTCAGCAGGACTAGCTAATACATCCCCTCCCCTCTACCACCTCACACTGGAAAAGATACCAGCTAATGAAATCCATACCAGGGCACAATGAGGCCATCTCAAAGTAATAAACCAGATTAAAGAACTGACCAGAAATACTTCAGAAGTTTTTGCACTGCCCGTGGCTGTAAAAATGTTTCTTTACTGCAAAGGAATCAAATGAAAAACATCTTGAAAAGCCAACTGAAAAATATTAGAAGCTTTCCGCATTTGGGAAGAAAAAAACCCAATACAACTAAATGATTTGCACAGATTACCAGGAAAGCTGTGGGAGAATGCTGAAAGAAAACATCATGGAGACAGACTGAGAAAGATTCTATATCCATAATGCTGTCATCCCAGAATAGATGTGTCAGTTTGTTACATATCCAGGTGTTGTTTTTCTGTAGCTTTTGAGATATTTAATGTGCAGTTTTACTCTTGAGATGCGACACTGTGAAGATGGCACCTTCTTACTCAACAGATCATCTCTGCATGGATTTTCAGTCTCATCTCTGCTTACGTTAGGCTTTCAGCTAGCTGCCTTTCATTATTACAGTGCCGCAAAGCCAAGATGAGTATGCGGGAGTTATCCATATCCTTGGGTTCACATGTCACTACAGCACAATCCTGCACTAGAGCATCTCAGGAAGGGATCAGGGACCTGAATCCCTGTTCAGGCAGAGGCTTGCATTAGCCACACAGCACAACAGAGTGAAAAGGCACTGCCAGCACAAAGATCAGATTCTTTGACCAGATGGGCAGCCTCATGGGCTTCAAACTCTGACACCACTTACACCTGTGCAACCTCTGGGAAAGTCACGGTGTGGCACAGGTAGAAATGAGGGCAGCATTTGCACTGCAAAAGTATTTCATGCGTAAACCAAAAAGAAGGTAATCTCAGAAGGTCAATTCTTCAAAGTCCAGACACTTACAGAAGGCTTTTCAAACCAAGTTTAAGGACCAAAGTGGCAGACAAAATGCATGTAAATAGTTATATAGGCAAGAATGCAGGCCTTGATATTTCATTTACAAAGCCACTTTGCAGTAGAACTTTCAAAGCAAGTCAGCTTCACCACTCTGTGTGTTTTCAGCAAGAAAAGGGAAAACCAAATGGATCTAAACATTTCTGTATAGAGATTCAGGGTTTGCTATACTGGAGCAGACAAATCATCCAACTCAATTCCCTGTTTCTGAAAGCAGCTTGCATGGCATGGTTTAAAAGCAGCAGAAAACAAAGCATTCCCATTTGTGCCAGAGAGATGAAACCTTCCTCCAGCTCCTTCAGGTGATCAGATAAAGCCACACAACCTGATATTTTGCAGTCCAACTTACCATCAGTTGATCTGAAACTAAGCTCAGGAAATAAGCCCAGGAGAGTGACTCTTGAGCTATGAGACATATTTGGTGAAGGAGAAAACATGTTTTCAGCCAAAGAGATATTTGCAATTTTTAATTTAAAAAGACAGTGCAAAGGAAGAGATCAAAGCATTGTTAGAGCTGAGTGCTCTGCTTTGAGTCTTCTTGCTCAGCACACTTCATAATAGCACTTTCACTTGAATTTAGAGATTCTGCTCACATATTCTGACAGTCACGGAGGAGGGGAGGAAGGCAGAGAGACAAGGACAGAGAGTGGGAGAGCCCGTCTGAACACAGAGCAGCAGAAGCACATACACATGTATTCAGTCTACATTTTCTAGCTTAACTAATCACCTCTGTGTACAATTAATAACAATAATTTCTTTGTACTTCCTATAGTACAGAGGGATGGTGACAATTATTTTCTCAGGAATAGAAAGCCTCAAAGGAAGACAGGATATTGAAAAAAACAGAAGAAAAATAGAAATAAAGTATACTGTGCATTTGTTTGACCTGTTACATGCTGCTTCCCATCATCTGGAGTTTTATTAGCAGGGTAGCTTTGAGTTTAAGGGACAGTATTTCAGGACAGTATCTCAAAAGCTACCAAGTTTCTACATAGTGCTGGATAGGACTTTGGACTTGAATGCAGCATAAAAAAGAACGTGGGATTGAGAATAGATCTAGCAACTCTCTGAGTTTCCTCTCTTTTGGCATTTACTGAGAAGTGTGCAGGAAGAGGATGGTATGCTTTTATATAATTTGCAAGCCCTTTACATTTTAACTTGTAGAAGTCACCAGAGACCAGACAAGCACCAGTATACATGCAGCTAGAGCATGAATATCTGTACATAAAGAGCACTGTTTTCAGGCTCAGCAGGTTCTGAAGATAAGGCTTCCTTATTATGCTTCATATACAAGACACAAGTCAATACCCACAGTCACAAGCTCCTACTGTGGTTTGTTTCTTCACTGATTCCAAGGCTTATTAATGTGCTTTGCTACTAATGTTGTTTTCCAGGATCAGTGATCAGAATCTGTGGTATGTCTATGTGTGTGCTTGCTAATCAATGCAGGCCACAGAACTGACAAAAGAACTGACGATGCAGGCCCCTGTTTACAAAAACTGATGAAGCCAAAAGAGCTCTCAGAAAGCTTACACACCTGAGTTCATTTTTCATAGTATGGGGACCACATTATTCTAGCAGCTGGCAATAGGACAAAAGCATATTCACAGCTGCATAATATCTGGGCAGAAACAGAGCTTTTTCACATAGAAAAGTAATTTTATAGGAGCACTTAAGATTTTTCCAGTGTAACACATAAACACCATGGTGGTTTTTGACAGGGGCGCTACCCAGATATAATGAGGGGATAAACAAAGACCCAGAGAGCACAAATGTCTCTGGGGTCTGTATTTTCACATATCGGGTCACTGATGGAACAACAGAACAGCACCCAGATCCTTGGAATCTTTTGCAAGGCCCTTTCTTATGTTCTGCTTAATGTCAGACAAGCAATCAAAATTACCCAGTAGCAATGGGATAAAACCAACCCTTCCCCTGGATTACACAGACATTTGGAGGATGTCTCTAGGACCCCAGCATTCTGGGTGCTGCCCCAGGGGGAAAAACATGAGCCATCCACCACTAAAGCGAGGAAAATAATAAATTCTCCCAGGCATAACGCTGAGATTCCACAAAGAGTATTTCATGGCTGGAAACCACTACACAGCATATTTTAATATGTCATCTGTTGAGAACAAAGACAACCATCATGATATTAAAGCAATTTCTCGTTGACCCGTGGTGATCTCTGATTCACTGAACTCTGATTCATTTTGTATTGGAGGTTAAGTATAGCCGCTGTAGCTGAGGACTGAAGGATAACATTATATCACTCCGCAGTATTATTTCTCTTCCTGCAATGCGTGTATCTCATTTCTTACCAAGGCATATAAGAAAGGAAGTTCAGAATGCTGAACATCATATTAGGATGTGCTCATGCTCTCAAGATGACTTTAATACAAAGCCAAAAAGTAACATTAGCTTTGCCACACAATTTATTCTTAAGGAACAACACTTTCATTTGAATAGGATCATTCTGCTAGCCACAGATGGTTTTTACTCCTGTTGAAAACACTTTTCTATTCTAAAAAATTCTATTATATTCTAACAAATAAAATTAATAGCATAAAAGCTTTTTGTAACATCCAAATCATATTCAAAACATACTCTTGCTCTGACACTGCACTAATGCTGTAGATAAAACAAAGGTCTATCAACATAAAACTACACTACAAACGTATTCAATGAATTTCCCAAACTAATTGGTGCGACATCTAATTGCCCTTTACAAAGTAGAGCTGACAGGAAAAACAGTGGCCTCATCCTTTCATTCACTTTTTGGAAAACATTAGGAACTCGGGTCTGTATGTACCAAGCTAGACAATGCAGATTGATGAGGCAGAAAAGACTGAAGAGACAGCTTTCTTCCCGAGATGTGGCATCAGAGACTTCCATGGAGGACATCTCTTATGGTAAAAGGCCTTCTCTGACAACGTATAGCCCCTTGATGCCCTGCAGAAATAGCTCTGGAGGCTCTGAACACAAGTATCTTCAATTAAAGTGACGTGATAGCAGTTTCTAACCAAAAGTGAAATCTTCAGAATCACAGGATAGCCAACAGAAAAGAGCTTCCAGAGTAATAACTGAGATTAGAACTGCTGCTCCCCAGTATTTTGGCTCTAGCCAAAAGGACATCACCCCCCAAAAGAACTCATTGCAGCAATCAGCCAGAGACATAGATGTTAAGATGTTAATAGATGTTAAGAACTAAGGATGGATCCATATAACAGATGACATCTCCCTGCTTTGTTGAATATCCCCAATTACCTTCCAGAAAAGCAGCATGTGCCATGCCAAACTACCTTTTGATGCTTTTATGTACAGAAATGTAGACATAATCATGGAATTAATGGGGAAAATGAGGATTTAGTAGCCTGTATTTTGCTGTAATCCTTCTTTTTCTTCCTGAATGCTCTAAGTCAGCAATGAGATCAGTTATTATGCAATTTCTCAGCTGAACATTTTAATAGATCTGAAGGTGGCTTAGCCCAGGTTTCTCTGATGATAATACATAAGCAAAATCTAATGACAAGCAAACTACAGTATCCTCAACAGACGAGTTTTGACCCTTAGTTTTGAAAAACAGGTGGTGGACTGAACCACATCTGCAACCCTGAGGCATCTGAACACACAGCAAATAGCCACGTGCAGGTGTCAGGCTTGTCTGCCACTTTAACCACTAAAGGACAATTGCCTACAAAGCTTTTGGAAAGGAGTTAAACTATTTGTAACGGCCTTTCTGCTTACTAGCCAAACACCTTTCATATTTGACTGTCATTACCAACTCATTTGTTTGCTGTTAGATTCATGCAAGAGTGGAACCAAATCAGTTCAGGTTCAACTTGCATCCTTTTCCAGTCTGATTCATAGAAGTTAAGCCTGAAAATATGTCCCACATCTGTTTTATCCCTCTCAGTGATTTGTTTCTCTTCCTATGAGCCTTCTAGCACATTTCTCTTCTCTGGAGGCAAAGTTCAACTCAGAATGTGGACACCACTGTGTTCTGGTGAAAGTTCCAGCACTGCAGGAGATTGTTTAGCATTTACAAAGCAGGAATTTCAACATTAATTTATATTTAGACAATTAATGAGACATTCCTATTCTTAGGAAGTTTAGCAATGCTTGACAGAGTTCCTTTAACATCAGAAATTACCAGCAGTTCAAAATAACCCCATATAGAAGTGGCTGCCTCACAGAAGTTTTTTTGGCGTAGTTACAGGCCTGAGAAAAACATCTTTAAAATAAAAGCGCTGATGCGACATTAACTACAGCAGGCATCTCTACAATAACATCTTTTGATAACACCTAAAATGACTGGGGTTTAAGGATGCTGTTATAATGAGAAAGGAGGGTGTTTAGAACTGCAGGTGGCATTGTTTTCAATCTAACAACACAACTGGGTGCAGAAAATTATGCATCTCTTACTTTCAAATAATAAATAAGTCTATGACATATGTTTCTCAGAAAGGTTATAGACAGAGGAATAGGTGGAAAGCAGAGGGCAGTGTTGCTGACAGGGATACATCGGTGAATGACTGATTTTCTAAAACAAAACCTAGGTTCTGCACCATGATGCTCAAAGACATACTCCATGGCATTGCATCAGATCCACCTTGAGAGTTACCTAAATATTAGAAGATGCTGTCAGCCAAATGTCAATCCTTAAAGAAGACTGCTTTCACAGGCATCCACAATGTCTGCATCCCCCATCAGTGAGAAGAAAAGAAGGTGGTGGTAACATTTCTCCACGGAAAGGGGCACCCCAAAGCACAACGGGATCAGGGATGCCAAGCCAGAAAAAGGGAAATGCCAACTTTCAACAGCTTTTTCTTAATCACCTATGAAACATTAAATCCTTGACTGGAAAGTGCCAACCTAATACAAAAAAGAAGAGGGAGAAATTCATATACACAGATGTTTCCTTGTGTGGAGGTGGGTCAGAGTAGTGCTCCCTCCTAACAGGAGTGAAAGATACTGGAAGTAGGAGGTAAGTGAGCAGAAAACCATCTCAAAGCATGTGCCAGACACCCTTTTAGGGAATGCAGCATTTTTTCAGGCTCTGGATAAGGATACCAGAATGGTAACAGCTGAGATGCCCAGCCAAAAAACTATTGTCTTGTAAATCTATTTACTTAAACCTAAATTTATTATCTAGCAAACCGCTTGTTTCCTGAAGAAACCCTCATTCCCACAGTTTAACCCTTGTGCCTCACGTGTGTACCACAATCTTACAGTGCCAGTTTAGTGCTGTTGCCTTACAGTTTTATTAAACTTATTGTTCAGCAATATTGCCTCTCAAATAGATCAGTTGGATTGAAAACCAACGTATAAACAGGCCCCACCACAAATCTTCTCCATTAAGTTTTTGAGGGAATCACCACTGTGGTAATGACTCCTGTCATTTTTCTTCTGAAAGCAGAAAGCTAGGAGCTGAGTAGATTTGGGACTTGAATTAGACATTGCATAAGAAGAGGAGAAATCTGAGCTCCTTAAACTCACTGGTGGGAATTCAGCTACAAGCAATCACTCAAACACAGCAACATCTGTTGAAGAGTAGTTTAACAAACTATCATATCAATCTTGAAATATCAAATAATGCTGTAATATTGAAAAAGCACTACAGCATAACACTGAAAAAATATAACAGTAAAAGGTTACGTTGGTTGTTTCAAAATGTTCAACAGTTACATGAAAAGAGAACAAAAATCTGAAATCACTGTTTTCTTATAACAATTTTTGTTCTACAGGTTGTTTGCAAATAGCTCTTTTCTAACACTGGCAATTTAAATCCATTCTGTATTCCTGAATATACTTGCATAAATCCTCCAAAGCAAACAACAGCAACAATATCCTACATCTCATCTTTCAAATACAAATGTGATCTATTTACTCAGATTGCAAACTTGAGCTTAGTTTTCAATGCCAACAAAATAAAACATTCACACAAAAGTGTTTTAGAAAGACTAAATAAAACACCAATCACTGTAACAACAAACAAACCGAACCCCAACCCATTAATAACAGATTACAGAAAAGAGATGGCAAAGTTGCCCCTATAAGTTTGGTATGCCCCTTATGTTGAATTTCTTGGGGAAAGTTGCAACAAAACCATCCCAATGGCAGTGAACTGTAGGCACAACATTTCTGTTTGGCTTGTTTAGGACCAGCAACTAGAAGATAAGTAACTATTCCAAGTCTTGCAATGACGCCTACATCTGCTAATACAAAGAAGGGTATATGAGTCAAAGAACAAGCTCCTGAGCATCTCTAATTTTAGTATTCATTATTATCCTAATGAATAAATGGCTTAAAAGCTTAATATTCTTTTATTACTGTTTTCTGCATGTGCTACAGTACAAAACGTATTGTGCAAAACAAGGCATTTCTAATTTATCCACTCATATAGCACAAGAAACTGGATGTGTGAACAAGCAAAACTGCCAGGCAGAAGTTCTTTCAAAAAAATGATCTCACCATGCCCAGCTGACATGGATCTCAAAAGGTAATAGCGCAAACATACACAGGTAAACTGCAAACAGTTCAGCAGGATGTAGAGGACTGCCCTTTCCTCCCAACATGGCTGGAATCATTAACCACTGTGCTGGAATTCCAACTTGTTGCTTCATCTCAGCAGCTAAAGTTTGGAAAGGTTTTTTTGTTCTAATTAACATTGCAAATCAGTGCAGAAAGGATTTGCCAGATCTCATCTGTCAAAACACTTATGGATATCGTGTGAAATCTGTGCTTCCACGCTTCATATTAGATGCAAAGAAGTGTGCTGGGGGAGACCTGAAGAGCAGTTAGCTCGAGAATTGCGAGTCAAAGGATGAGCTCACCATTCTGTTCCTAAGAAATAAGGTAACAGCAGCATTTCCACAAAAGCCAAGATTTCTTCCTTGCTCAAGACTCCTGAATCCTTGTGCTATCTGGAAGTTGCTCTTGATCATGCCAAAAATTATTTTTATTGTTCTCCCTTTCTTATCAACTGTCCTGGGTTCAGCTACTGCTGAACCAACCAAAGGACTGAAGGGCTGAAGGGCAAAGGGCTGAATCAACCAAAGGACAAATTCTGCCCTGTGAGTTTCAGGGGAAGCACACCATTATAAATGAATGTAAAGGAGGGTAGAAAGTCAACATAAATAAAATACAATCAATGAGTAACTAAGTGTGCTGTTGTAAGAAACTATAGCTGATACATTCAGTGTTGAATGAACACTGCACCACCAAATGCATCATTGATATATTTTAATAGTTTTGCTTTATTGCTTATCTAACCCCATTTTTCCTTTAGCTTTATATTGTGTGATAGAAGCCTGAAGACATTAGTCTTCACTACCACCTCTTTTCAGCAAGCTTTTAAAATGTTTTAGATTAATCATAACAGCAAAACCAAGTCTTCTCTCCTGGCTTTGCTTTTGGGGATTTAAGAAGTTTGATTGGACTGTTGCTCCTTGAAAGGGCACAAGTGATGTATCTGCAACAGCAGTTTCTTTCCCACCTCCATTGGAGGCAGAAAATGACAACAAGTATTACAAATAGTTCATAAACCATTCTGTTTCCCTGCCAGTTAGTCCCTGGCTTCTTCTTTTCTACATTGCTCCTCAGCAGCAGAAAACCATTGAGACCAAATTCTGCAGCAAAAAATCATACTACAAGACCCTAGAGAAAGAACAAAGCATGCTCTGGAAACTCAGTCCATGGGGTGAGGTGTAGCCATCCATTACATATTTCACTGCACCAGAGGGGATACTTTTTATTAAGGTTTTATGAGGTGAGTTCTGCAAAGCCCTTGGGATCACTGACTTCCTGCTGGGCAGCAGAATGGAACCCCAGACCATATAAGAACCTGTAATGCTGGTATCTGCAACAAAAGAGGGGCCTCTGAGTCACTGACGGCATTTATTTATTTGGGTCCTACATATTTCAAAGAAGAAAGCTGTGTTTAGGTTAAGATGTGCTTATAAACATGATGCTGTGTGTTGGACTATAGGTACAATATATGGCCAAATAAATCTTACTCAGTATGAAAATATTTGTATAGAACACTTGGCTATATACAAGCTTTAAATACTCCAGCACTTTAAGAAAAATCTATATTTTATGGATTAAAATATGCATAAGTTTAAATGTATCCACACATTTCTTCTTTGGAAACTGTTCCTTGAGAATACCATTAATATTTATTACATTTTCCATGTCTGAGCAATTATACAGGCATAAATTCTTCAAGAGCTGATTCTGCAGGACCTGAGTGGTGACATGGTATTCTATTTATGTCACTGCGATCTCAGGCAAGGACCTGTGCAAGATCTGTACTTGGCCTTTAAGATGTCTTTCATTACATCAGCCTTAAATTCCCATTTTACACCTAGAGGAGGTGAGGTAGAAGACCCTGGCACTTGTTTGCCTTCAGTTTCCAAGCAGTGTATTCAGGCTATGGAGCAGCTTCCCACAAATGTCTTGAAGGCACAACCCCCATTTCTACTTGCAGTAAATCTATAAACTCAAAAGACATTGCAATGCAATTACAAATAAGATTCAGACCAAAATAGCATGGATCTGTCTGCATCCCTGAAAGAAATGGCAAAACAAATTACACTGAATGGAAAAGTAAATGATGAATCTACCAAATAAGAATGATTCTTCTCAAGATGAACAAATTCACCTCATAGTACCATTTCTATCTGTACTTGCTACATGACCAAAAAACCCCACTCTCCTTCTAGCTTCAGGAGAGTCTGCCTCCAGCTGGCAAAGACAGAATGCTAGCCACTCAGAAAGGTGACTTTTTTTGGACAAATGAGGAAACTTAATGAATTCCCCACTCCACAGACGGCTGTAGTATATGTTAGAGCACCTGCTGCAACTCACTTCATATCACATTGCGGTTATGAAAAATAGTTTGCTATTTTGGAACCCCCTGGCAGCCAGAGTGAATCACTGAGGGCTCAAAGCTCATTTATCTTTTGTCAGAACTGAAGCCAAATGAACGCCATCTTGCCCAGCAGCTGAAGAATGGGGGAAAAAACACACTCTGCAAGTAAAAATAACCAGAGGAGCATGCAAGAGTTGCAAAGACAAGTGACTTCTGGCAGGTAATAAAAAGCTTTTCACAACTCACTCAAGCATTTCAGACCATGGTATTTCCTTGAAAGGTCCTGAGAAACGCAACTGAGGCAGGGGAAGGAAGGAGAAGGCATGGGGAGGTGTTTGGGTAGGAGGTGGAGAGGGAGTAGAGGAAGAGAAGAAGGAGAGTCTGAGCAATGGTCATGCACATCCTACCATGGCCTGCCGTTAGCTGTGTGACTTGCTGGGTACACACAGATAGACAAGTTTAGGATTTCAGCTCCAGATTGCTCCAGGTTTCATATGACAAATGTAAGGCAAGAACTACCCTGACAGGCACTCTGTACCTCCAAAGCAGGAAAGGCAAACCTCAACACTTGCTTCAAGTCAAAACCCGTGAAAGGAGTAAGCCTATACATGGAGGAAACTTGGTACTACACATCATGAGGCAGGGAATAGCTGCTCTCCCAAATCTATTAACCAATAGTAACATTTTCTGTGCCACTTTCAAAGATTCATGCTGCTTTGGCTTCCCAGAATTCTGACATTACCTCTTCACTGCCAAGTAATCTCCTTAAACAGAGGTCTCTACTTCTGGGAATAGGTAAGATGCAATTTGACAAACAAACCTGATATTATATATAATACTGTGCTACCCACACTATTTCAATCTTTTAGCTGAAATTATGTTATTCAGTGGAGTTATTCAGGCATAGCATGCTGACAACAGCATGAATTTCCTGCTCTCCCAAACAGGGTTGTGGCAACTGCACTAGGGAGCCATACAGTTCATGACACTTTCAAATCCTGACAGTTCTCAATTTCACACAAAGTTCTTCATTAAGTGATATTCAAGGATCTCATCAAAATTGTCAATAACTGGTGGAAACTCAGGGATGAATTCTCTACACCAAAATGAACTATTGCAGGTGAATTCCCTGCATCAGCTTGGAAGGATTAGTTTGTCACTTGTGGCATTCTCAGTCTCACTTTCTTCCCTGGTGCTTTATCCCATCCTTCTTAATAAAGGAATTCAAAGGTTTTACTACAGATTTCCTAATAGCCATTACCCCTTTTCCTGAGAGAGCTTTGTAAGCAATTTGAACATGCATGAACTTCCTGTGAAGCAGGTACACTTCATGCAGCAGCACAAGCATCATTTGGTTTGTGCTGCAGCTTGGTTTCATTCTTTTTACTTTTGCAGTGAGAAAGAGACTCCTCTACTTCCTCTCTTGTTCTGAATCCGTTTCAGTCCTCACCATTTAAAAACAAAAGACTGGGATATGTAACTTGGAAATCCACTTTAAATGAAGGAGCAGGGCTTCTTCCTCCTCTTTAAGAGCCTCGGTATAAAACAAATCTAGGTAAATCAGGTATGCCAAAGCATATCTCCCTATAAACACACTCACAGAAGTGAAATCATACCACCACTGGAAAAGCACCAAGCCAGTTTTAGCAAAAATGAAACCCTACTAGTACTCACCCTGGAAATACAGCCTTCAAGCGCGGAACTCAGTTCAAGGAAGTACCATAGCTACGGTGCATGGAATTTGTGAACTGCCTTCTGCTCTTTCTTCTGCCAGAGAGGAAAAATCTACTGTGTTACTAGAATACTGAAATGCTTTCACATGCAAATATGTCAGGCAACAGCATAGCCCCAGGGGTACTGGCAAAACCTGTGAGGCACCAGACTCCAGCGAGCTGTTCATTAAAGGTATGTTCTCTGATCAAGGCAGCCAACTAAATGGATTCAAGCTGCACCCACTCTCTTCCTTCCCATTTCCTCTTTTAAGGGTTTGATGAAGTACAGAACATCTAAACGTACAAAAATTCCTGATCAGTTCTAGTTTCCTCGTCAGGAAACGCAAATGCAATGGACTGGTCAAAACTCAAAGATCTTTCATAGGGCTGTATTGAGTTCAAAGACATGCTAATCAGAAGGGGTTTCTTGGGTCCACAGCGGATTTTCAGATCAAAGTGAAAACCATTCTTCTGTATCCCCAGTCACTAGCAGCCTGGCATCCACTGTGGAATGCCAGTGGGATAGGAGGAACCGATTTGACACAGGGATCAGAACTCAGGTCTTTCCCTTTTCCCTGCAGGGATGCCAATGGATACTTTCAAATCTCAAATCATCATGCCTCACTACGCAGCTCTAAAGTACCTCCCTTGTCAAGTTTGCTTCTTTCTGGCAACACAAAGGATATGCTGTGTCATACTTCTGATGTAGGAAAGAAAATACCACATCTGGCAAGAACGTCCTTCGGCAAAGAACAAGAGGCTGGTTTGTCCTCAAACAGTATGAAGCAGTATGAGCGGCCCTGTTTCTCAGTAGGATGCTCAAAATGTTTCAGACAAAACAGACAATTTTTTCAGCCAATGTGATGCTACAACAAACAAACCCCAAACCCAAACCAGCAAAACAGGACTCCCCCTCCCTGCAGCAATTTACATGTAGGAGAAATGATTTACAGAGGAGTAACTCTGTGAGGGAGCAGGGAGAGAATCTCCACTTCAGACAGAAAGAAGCACCTCCTTTTTCTTATACATTATATGCATAAAACCTACTTTGCTGCAACTTGTGTGTGCAGAGAGTCTGTTGTATCTTGTTTAAATGATCTAGCAGCTTACTTCCACAGAAAAGTCTTCTCAAATAGTTTCATCTCCTAAACATCTGCTGCAGGTGTTTCTTATGCCAAACAAATGTCATCTCAAGAAGGTCACTCACATTGTGCTACCACCTTAATAAGCCATTCTTTCTTTGTTTGGCTTGATGCTTTAACATCTCGAGGCGGTTGGAAGTTTTCTACATTACTAGCAAGCAGCTTGTTCAGAACTATAGTGAAGGTTACATTGAAAGTGTCCTTTATCTTTCAGATGAAGCTCACACGCAGTACTCCAAAGCAATCTAAGAAGCTCAGCTGCAATAATCTAAGTTTTGAGACTGAAAACACACTATCAAAAGGCTTTGCCCCCTTGCTATGCTGTTTAGTTTTTCTCTCTCCCTCCGCCTTTTTGTCTCCTTCCCATTTTCACTTTGTAGGTGCAATTTATAGCTTTTAAATGCCTCTGTGTTTGGGTAACAAGCTGAACACAATGAAATACAGAACAGAAAGTTATCTGTATTTCAGATTTAAATCTTTCTTCCTGTTACAGTCTGTTCTTCACCACTTTACATTATGCACCCAACAGAAGCAAAACAGAGATCACTAAGCACAGGTCTGGAAAGCTTGCACACCATTCCTACAAGAAGACTGAATCCCTCCTTACAGAATTACTCACTATTAAGACAACACACATGGTCTGTCATACATGGTAGCTTGTCTCTCCATTTTTAGAGGTAGCTGTTTATAGACAGACACTGAAATCCAGCTCTCGGGACTGCAGTGGTTTTTTGACAGGGTGTTTTGAGAAGGTTATGGGTCAGTACACTGGAGAAATAGAATCAGAGAGCCAGGGAGATCACTTTCTAGCAAGACAGTGGACAGCAACATTGAAGATTCACCCAGCTTTGTGGATAAAACTAGCAGAATTTAGCTAATCCTCACCCGCAGGAGCAGCGCTATTACAATTGCTCAGTCAGCCATTCTGGGGTGAATCTGGATCATTTTGGATTTAAGACTATTATGATAGCTTTACATTTCACTGAGTAGACTATTACATGTTTAATTCGGAAAGACAGTGAATTCTTCAACGTGGATTCTACATTCTCTGTGCAGCAGCAAACAGTGGCAGTTCAGATCACTATGGATATGCTCACTTACCAAGTAGCTGTACAAAGCTATTCAACTAACAGATACATAGCATACAGCATTTCCACACAATTTGGGAGGAGTTATAGAAACATACGTCAGGGAAGAATCATCAGTCCTGCTTGCCACTTGTCTGTTTGCCACTTGTCCCTTTAACTCCCCTGTTCTACCACAAAGAAACCTAAAAATCAGATGACCTTTTGTATGTCTGAAATTAAATTTCTGTCTTTTTCTGTACTCATCTAACATTGTTTTGTTCAACATTTCTTTACACTTCCAAACCAAACCTCCACATCTTTATTATTCTCTAATCAGTGGATTACTGCATTTAGTAGTTCCCTGCTTTGAAAATGTGCATTTTTAATTGGCTTTGATAGTTCAAGCACAACACAAGCTTCTATATATGACACAGCAAAAGGCAAAAAACTTCTCAAGATTCACCTGTATCTTAGAGCTTTCAAGCAAAATATTGCAATTCTTGTTGCAACCAGGATTCCAGTGAAATTAACACAGTATATTTCTACAAGGCACAGAATAAGAGTAGTCTTAAATTTGTTTTGATTAATAGCATTGCTTCTTGCCAGCATCACAAAACTGCCTCTGTCCAGCTTACAATTAGACAGCTACATTTTTGTCTTCCCGGAAAGTCAATTTCCAACAGTTGCTTTGTCTTCCTCATGTTTTGCACTGAAATGAATTTGAACATGGTGGAAGGATGCAAGAGGAATTCTTGCAGCAGAGACACTATCATGAGTGAACTGCACCTAGTCCAAAGACCCATATCGCATAGCATCCAGCTATTAACAGTAACTAAAAGCAAGTGCATAGAGGGGAGTGTAAGTCTGGAACTGGAATATATGATGCTTCTTTGAAATACTCTTACTGCAGCTTAGTCCCCAGCTATCTGCAGGTTGGGTAGCTAGAGTAATTTCTGTAGTTTTAACATCCTTCTCAGGATTTCTGTTCCACAAACTGGAAGCCGCCTCTATAACAGCTCTGCTGGGCTTGTGGAAAAGTGTTTTACAAATGGATACAAAACAATTTTTTAAGCCAGAAATCAATGGAAAGAGGGGAGGCCTCAAGAGTAAATGAGAAACCTATAGCCTCATCAAGGAACTTGGAGGAGGAAAAAGAATGTTTATCCTGCTGAAACATCTGGGTGATCAATAGTGACTCTTGAGCAACCAAGCTGTAAGAACCCAGTCTTTGTGGTCTCCCAGCCATAAAACCAAAATTGAAAATGATAAGGATGTGTGTAGGGATCACCCTTGGCCATATAGGTTCTCATATGAGATCACAAAGACTGTAGTATCTTACGGTAACAGCACCACGGGGTTACATATTGTTCTAGAAGACACATATCAATGTGATGTCTAAATTAATCTGCAGTTTATGCCAAACTCCTACTGACATTGAAGAGCTCTGCATACACAGGAAGAGTAGATAGAATACAGTACAAAAATAAAGTGGCAGCATCAACTGAAGTTCCTTGTTCTCCTGAGTTTGTCAAGGCTTTGTTACTTGGCAGCTTTTCATACAATATTTATTATGGCTGCAATTTTTCTCCATTAACATGTTTTAATCGGGGAAAAATGTCACATTTTTCTCTTTAAAATATACAAAGTTTGACATTTTCTGTGAGCTCATTTTTAGTATATTGCTTTTTGTTCTAACCTCGGAGGAGTGGAGGAAAGATGCTTCTCCTGTCTTCTTTTTCCTTTGAAGTCTATAGATGTGCTGTGTTTTGGGTTTACACAGAATACAGATTCTCACAACAGAGTAGAAGTCATAGGTAATGTTCAGGCCTTTAAGTTATTATTGCTCAAACCACAAGTGGATAGTAAACTTCTTTGCTAATACCAAAGCTAGAACAAGTCATATATCAAAGAAATGGGTCAGAGCTGACTCCTTGGGCAGCCTAGATTCTCTCTGGTGCATCAGCATTTCAAGTTAGCAGGTGCACATGTGCAGTGTACACACCAAATTGGGTAATCTACTGCTTGATAGCCCAAAAACATTAGCATTCAGTCAGATGGTACTCTATCACTTACTCCATTGTAGATGATGTAGGCTGCAAGCAGCATGGGAAAAAACATAGACATGTCATAAGAATTCTTTTAGAACTCACTGAAAGGCGGTTTCTCCAAGCTGGGATTTCTTTCTTTCATTTTTTTTCTTTAAAATAGACAACTCCTACAGTCTGAAATTTGTATCTGCTCATCTAGAGTTTGTGCCATGCAGCAGAAGTGAAAGAGCAATTTCCATCCTTCTACATGAACTGAATTGTTGTTATCCAGTTTTCCAGATGTGAAAATCTGTCGTCTCTGTCAGTGGCTGTGTAACTAAATTTGTATTTCAGCAGTCTGGCTTACAGGTCTGAAACCGCGCTGTGCAACTAAAAGGAAAAAGGTAATTTCTTTCCCTCCTACAAGGAATGTCCCACTGTTCCATTCCAAACTTCCTTTGAGAATTTGTCACTATTATTTTTTAATTAGGCATGTAATGCACCCAATATCCTTCTTAGCCTTGAATTCCTTATTTAATCTTCATTCTTAAAGTTCAGAAATACCAGGTTTCCATTTAAATAGCTGGGAGATCAATCCTGAGATATTTTTTCTCTATGTAGATAGGCTTGTTTCCCAAATCCTGAAGAGTATTTTAAAGGTAACATTTACATTCACATCAAACACTCCATGTGAGAATCTTGTTATGAATAAATAGCTAATACTGCAATATAAATACGGCAAGTTCTGTTTCCAGCGTCTTAAGAATGAAAGATTTTTTTACCTACATTTAATGCCTTGATGAACCTGTAAGACAGGTCTTTTACCATTAGTAGATTAAATTCAACAGTATGTGGGCTGCTTTCAGCATCTCTTCCCTTCCAAACATTGTTTAATCACAGTGAAAACTCATCTGCTGAGCTGCTTACCCATGGTATCTACAAAGCAAATTCAACTTCCTATGCATTTTTGAAGTTATATAACTATCTCAATGGCTTACCTAGAGATCTGAATAGAAGTGATGTTTTGTTGTCTCATGGAAAGCAGAAGACATCCCTGACAGATTACAGAGCGCCTCACTGGAGAATGCAGAGTACTGCAAAGCATATATCCATAACCTGCCTCTAGATCCTGATTATGTTATAACAAGCCAAGCCACTTCCATGTAGCACATCTTTTCTTGTTAGTGCCCATGGCCTTTTCCAAAGCAGTGTGTCAACAGCTGCATGCAAAATGGCTGAGAGACTTAATTAAAAATACATTGAAATATCTCTGCTGATGCATGGTGAGAATTAGTCAACAATGCTGCTAGTACAAGCTCTGTCTCATGGTCAGCTGTCAGGCAGAGGTTGAGAGACAAATTTATTCCAGTTCCTGGTAAGAGCTTACACTTCAAAACTGAATGTTGATTTTCAGCATTATGTCTCTTTAGCAAGAAGGATGAGAATTGGCAGAAATTATCACTACTGGGAGTTTATATCTGGAGAATTTACCAACTACCCATGAATCTCTGCTGAAGTACTTTTAACTGAAGAAATGTTAAACTTAAAACTATATGAAATCTCAGTTATCCATATTCTGGCACATATAGAGTTCTTGGACCATTCAAGGCTGTCTCTTCAGAAAAATCTGCATATGGTGCTACCTAGAACTGTATTAAATGATACCTGGTCATGTACCCAAGCCCTCTTCCCTCATTCAGTGGCTACCATATCACCAAGATCTATATGGTGATGAAAATAAAATATCAAGATGTATGTGAAATCAAATCTAACACTGCACAAGGAATTCACTGGTCTTCTGCACTAGACCATCAGACTGCAAATCAGAGCTATTGGACAATTACTGGAATTGGCAGCTGTGAGAACTGCAGTGCCACTTGACACACAATTTTCATCCAATACGTTATAAATGTTACATATATTTTTACCATATAAGCAACATGAGCCAGCACTACTGGCACTACTTGGCTTTTGCAAGTCGTCTTAGGTCAAGTGTGGGCAGGAATCATACAGATAGTTCTGCAAGCAAAGACAGATCAGGATTTTTCTGATCAGAAAAAAACTGGAGATAGGGGCATACATGTGGACCTATGGCGAAGAGTAAAGATGGTCCACGATGTTCATGATATGGGGAAAAGGCAATTGCAAGGCAAGAGCTTTACTGCTCTGCAAACACCAAGTTGTCTTTTTTTTTTTTTTAGAGACTTGCTCAGTGTCACTAATTTATCTAATTCTTCTCTGGAAGGAGAGGAGACAGAACATAAGGGGTCACTTCAGACAATAACTCTGTTTATACCTCACTAACTCCATCACATTGCTGGAAACTAAAGAATATTGCATGAATTTGGCACTAAATGTACCCTGTGGATTTGAACAGCACAAAAATAAGGACTCGTGGTGTCACAGCTGAAGGACGATGCATCATATAACACTATGCATTCTTCACCACCCAGGATATGAGATAATCTCAACCCTATTCCAATGCACTCTTACAGTAGATAGAGTCACACCATCAGATGCTTCACACATACATTTTTAAATAAATGCACGAACAGATGAAATCTGACTGTAACAAGCTACATACATTCAGATATCACATAAATATCAGCTGTTATTTTCTTATAAATGCAATTGCCAACGTGTAATAAATAAAAGAACAAACCAACACTCTACCCTGCCAGGCGAGAAACAGACAAGACCAGAACTCATCACTACAGTTGTATCCTGCTGCCACTGCTGAGCTTCACTCCAAATTTGCCAGGCAAAAGCTTCAGGTTTAAAATAACAGTGACTGCAAGCTACAGAAGTTCTTGTAAAGCCAAGAACCTTTCACTCTTGCAAAGTAACTGCACCAAGTTTGAAGTACTCACACAGGGCAAAGATCTGAAAGAGACTTTCAGTTTTCAGCCTAGAAATAAAAGATGAACTTTGGTTTGTTTGGTTTTGTTGTTGTTTTCTTTGGCTACAATCTTTTTCAGCTTTTCTGCTCCTTATGGTTATGTGTACACAACAAACAATTCTCTTAGTGTCCCTTGACTGGAAAAAGCATACCATCATTCCTTACAGTCAAGTACCCAGTTGAGAACCCTAATCCAGGCTCCAAACAGTAGATGCAAATTCCTTAGAAAGGATTCCAACTGTCAAGGTAACTTGGCTGCTAGTTGGAGGATTAATAGAGAATGGATTCTCCTTCTGCAAAGCAGAAAGAAGGGATGGGCCAGGCAAAAGTCTATAAAAAACAGTTGCTCGGTTGTTGTTTTCTAAAAGATCTATCAGAGTTCTTAAGCCATTAGTGGCTGATCACTTGAAAGAAGTGTGCAGCTGGTTTGATTAATGATTGAATCTTAAATATTTATGATGGATGAAGTATGTATCTGGAAATGATTGGGGTTACTGCTGTTTGTCATATGTTTCTCAGCAGGACTCTACTGAAAATGAGATAATATCACGAGAGATTTTAATTCCAAAGTAAAATAGTGTAAGAAATTGTAGAGACAGAAATACTGGGGGGAGGCAGAGGGGACTCCAAGTAGTTAAAAGCTGATTCACAATTTTCAGAATCTTTTGAAATGAGGCTTGGATATTTTTCCTGGAAAACAATTTTTCTGATGATGGTATTTAAAGTACTCTTGAAACGCAACCTTTCAAATGCATTTTATCATTCAGGAGGAATTTTCATCCCCTGTGTTTCACCTGAATACTTCCAAGCAAGGATAAACAAAACCTGGGTGATATCCTTAACTGCTACCATACCCGCAAAGAAATGATGGCAAGGTCAATTGTTAAAGCTGGTCATGGTCTGCCCAGACTGATACCAGGTACGGACCTTGCTAGAGAGCAGGGCTTCGGGATTTGGAAATTTTAGTCTTCCTTCTTCAGCGAGGAGGATAGAGAAGACCCCAAGCAGGCCAACTCCACATTCTTCCTGTCCATTCCTTTTTCCCCTAAGGAGGGATGGTAGCAGAAGTAAAAATAGTCTCTTCATCTTCCCACCTTTTGAGCTGCTAAAAGGAAGAACATGCACTGAAATTCTCTCTTCTGTCCAGTATTTTGGAGAAATTTGTGGAAAACACTGCTGCAATGTTTTTGTATTAGGACAGTTGATGACTCAAAGAAGATCCCCTTGGAAGAACCTGTCACCTGGTAGATCTGGGCATGGAAAGAGGTCGTATCTTCCCTAGGAACCATGGTGTACAAGGAGAGAGGCCCTCATAGTTAAAGCATTCAGAGCTCAGTTCAGGCCTCCCGCTAACAGAGAGGTAAGAAGTGTCAGTCTCTAGTTCTAAATAATAACACTAGAGAAATGGGAAAACCAAACCAAACCAAAACATGCAAAACAAAACCCATCGGAGAAAGCTGATGGCTAACCAAGACCTAGAGCTTTAAACCTGGAGGTGAGAATTAACAGTGGCACATCAGCAATGGGGAACACTGCTAGGCGCTGTGGGATTGTATCACTGCTTGTTAAAGCACTTCAAATATGCTGCTTTTTTTTTACATTAAATGATACTGTTGCATCCGTAATGCTTAGAAGTCTGATTATGCTGATTCATAGCTGAAAGAAAAAAATATAATCAAAAACTGGCTACGAATGAGATACAATTCATAAAGGATGTAAAATATCTGTTTAGTTGTACTTGTCTTGGAAAAATCCCACAAATGCGTAAGAATGTCACAGAAGATGCTATATGTAACATACAGGCATTTAACTCTAGCATAATGTGATGAAATCTTTTCTTAATGACAAAATATAGAAGCCCTAAATAATTATGAAATAACCTAAAGAACTAGTTTAGCTTTCTGCAGTGATATTCACATATAAAATGAGCACATTTTGATTCTATCTCTAAAGACACACCTCTAGTTGCACTGGTGGGCAAGTATATTGCTGATTACAGTAACATACATTATTGATCTGCAGCAAAAACTTTGTGAGTGGAATTTCAACTCCAAGAGGGTTTGACCAGATCTTTTTTAGTTCAGACATCTTCACCAGTGCTGAAATTGTTTATTATATGCTTCAGCCTAAGGCAAAATTTAGACCTGAGCCAGGATCCATTAAAATATATGCTCACAAGGCAGGTCTGGATACAACAAGGAATAACATGCCACCGCAACTGGAGTATTTCTCTAAGCACTATGATAACTGCTACAATCCTGCAGATATTTATCAGCTCCTCATGCTTACATTTTGAAAAGTTTCAATAATTACTGCCTGTACTTGGCAATATTCAGAAATTATTTTCTGCTGCCATAAGAAATATTTAGGATGAAAATATTCTCCCATTGGCACCTTTCTGTGTGGTATTAAGACTGGGAATGTATTTATATTTAGGTTTCACCCAAGAGAAAAAGATTCGTGTATAATTCAGAACTACACTTTGGGAGGAAAAAACCTCTAGGCCACAATATGTAGTTAATATTCAGAATTAAGTCAGTTTATTATGCATCAACTGGTAGGTCAAACTCAGCTTTGTGTGCTGTAATTTACAATACAGCTTTATGCCCAAAGCAATAGGGAAGCCCTGAAGCAACACTGTGAATTATTACAACTGAATCTGAACACTACCTACCAAAATGTATAGGATTTCTTATACTGCTATTACATGCAGGCTGTAAACATGATGTCAGACAAATATATGCTGCAAGGACATCCAAATAAAATATCAATTTCATGACCTGTCAGCATTTGGCAGTCATCTTTCTGCAGTTCTACTAAGTGGCAGTCCAGCTGCTTCAGCTGATTTAATTAAGTTAGTAAAGTAATATAAGGAGCTGTCTAACTTTCTAAGAACTAATGGATTTTTCTCCCCTAATGGCACAGCAGATAAAACTGCACAGCAATTTGGTAACATTACAGTTTCACCCAGGCTCAGACTTTATATTTGCATTCTACATATAGGGACCTACACGGCCAAGGCACAGCAATATGCTCATAGAGACCTTCAGGAGCTTGAAATGAACTACCCTACTGCCTTCTGCTTCCACACCTGGACTCCTTCCTGCTCCAAAGGGAGCAGCATCCCATTGTCTAGGGCTTCTCCCTCACCGTCTCTCTTTCACTGAGAGAGCTCTACTCACAACAGATGCACTAGCAGTCAGTTTGCCAGCTCAGGCTTGGTAGGTACTTTTGTATGCTCCTGCTAATACTCTTCCAGTGATGTGTGGTCCTATGAAGAAATGCATTTACAAAACCCCCAAATCACTACAAGCAGAGCGCATTGACACTGCGTAATTAGTTCTGAGTATTTGGATGTTGCTCCTCACCATAGCATAGCAGATCTCTCTGAACTCACAAACAGCCTCATTTATACATTCCTTGGAGCAGTTTCTCACTGGTGTATCCCTGTGACTGTATTATCATGGATTTATACATCCTCCTGACTTACACCTCTTTGAGAGATCAGAACTAGTCCCAGGAGGATTAAGCCTCACCTAAATTAGTTTCTAACATGAAAGAATCTGCAAATAAACTAATTAGAGATTAATTGGCTAATACATATAGATAAGTTAATTAGAGATTAATTAGTGTTTATATAGTATGGTCCTTAGAAGATGCAAATTGCCCTTAAAGTGCTAAGTGTTATATGTCAATTCCTATGGCTGTCTGGCAGTTCTAGTTGCTGTATGTATATACACTGCATTTACTGAGGTATCTACCAGCTTACCTCCACACAACTCACCTGCACAGTCTGTCTTATGCATTTGATCTCATTTGACAGAAGAATTAACTATATTGTGAACTTTCTTTAATCAAAGTTTTTAGTCTCAAGCATATATATTCCTAGATAATTACCCCAGTTCTGAACTGGTCACTAGTTCTAAGGTGTTCACCAGGGGCTATAACTGAGTATTGAGTCAGCCTTAGAGAAAGAGACATCTGAATTGCAAGTTTTTAATGGTGAAGTTCTCAAGTCTCATATACTAATTTGCACTCTAAACCTGGTACTTTTTCTATATATCTTAACAATCTAGGCTGAACACAGTGCTAGTGAAAACTAACCAACTAATGCAAAAGTCCAAACACAACTGGTATTTAGGATAACTGTTCAATTTTACATATCACTCTGCTGATATGCACACAGGTAGAGCCTCACTGACAGAACAAAGCCAGAAGTTACAGGTCACTGAAACTGAACAGACTCCACACACACAAACCCTATAGAAACATTCGTCAATGCTGATACTTGAAGAACATAGAGGGCTGAAAGGGCTGAAGCATCTCCCATATGAAAACAGGCTGAGAAAGTTGGGGCTGTTCAGCCTGGAGAAGAGAAGGCTGCATGGAGACTTCAGAGCAGCCTTCCAGCGTCTGAAGGAGGCCTACAAAGGATTTTGGACAGAAGCTCTTTATCAGGAACTGCAGCAACAGGACAAGGGGTGATGGGTTTAAATGTAAACAGGGGAAGTTTAGGTTAGATATAAGGAAGAAGTTCTTTACTGTGAGGGCAGTGAGACACTGGAACAGGCTGCCCAAGGAAGTTGTGAATGCTCCACCTCTGGCAGTGTTCAAGGCTAGGTTGGACAGAGCCTTGAGCAACCTGGGAGGTGTCCCTGCCCATGGCAAGGGGTTGGAAATAGATGAGCTTAGGGTCCTTTCCAACCCAAGCCATTCTATGATTCTGTGACACAATCAGGACTAACCTATGAAGAAAAAGGGAAAAAAAACCCACACACAAAAAAAAACAATCTTGTGGTAAATTTGTGCCCTGGGAAGAAAAAACTTTACCATCTTGGCTCCATCAGTATTGGCATAGCCAGGAACCCAAAAAATGAATGGGTCTTCAAAGTGAATATCTGAGAAAAGGACAATTATTGCAGGACTAAACATTAACCAGGAAATGCTTTCCTTGGACAAGAATTGACGCAGCACCAGCTAAATGAGATGTGCACGAAATCCCCTGATGTTTCCAGCATCCCACACACTAGCAAAGGAATCAGAAAAACCCTCTCATATAACTCACGTAAATTGAGCTCCTCAGTCACGCTTCTATACCTTCTTCTGGCTGTAACAGAGAGCTTCTGCCACAGCATGCTGCCTGTAAGCGCTTCTGGGAATGAAGAATTGGACCAATAATTTTTCTCAGGTAGTTGCAGTTTAGCAGATTTAAATGGAATGTTATTCTCTTGGCAAATAATGGGACTTGTTATGATGCAACCCACAAGACAATTTGAACATCAACAACAACACAGTTTTCTTTTTCCTTAAGGTTTGACTGCACAGTCCAAACACTAACATTAGCAGGCAAACCCACAGACTGTGAAGAGATTTTTCAATGCGATGCACAAAGTTCTCAGTTTATCTCTGCCTCTGGACTTTATAAGAAGAGATCTACCTTGTATTGCCATACCAGGACAGACAATAGACACCTGAACACAAAAATTCTGTAATAACAACATTTAAGGGCCTAGGTTTGCTGGAAAAATTTTTGTTCAGCTGACAGACTGTAAGTGTGCACAATAAAGTCAGTTAGCTAAAGAAGTCTGAGAAATCTCTGAAGATGAACTAACAAAAAGACTTGAGAACAGTCCTGCATTATTTTGGATATCAAGAGTTAACAACCCACACACCATTTAAACCACATGGGATTACACATACAGAAAGTAACATGAATGAATACTAAGACACTAAGACCACCTCTAATGCCACTCACATACATAAAGTGTTTACCAACTGTTTAAGCCTCAAATGCTCTTCAATGATACACAGAATATATAATTCACAAGTTTTAAATTAGGTTAAATTAACCTCCAACAATTACTTACAAACATCTGAGCTGCTTAAACATGAAACTCATGCAGTAGAAAATTGGACACAGCGTTGAAACATCACTCATTTACAAATGGTTCGCTATGTAATATGCAAGCTTTATACTTTCTCCACTGTAGTTTTCCTGCCACATTTAAAAAGGAGTTGACATATATTTCAGACCTTCAGCAGCGGTTCAACTATCTACAAAGCCTCAACTTGTCATGTCATTCACCACCCATAAGGCTTTTTCTTCTTTTTCCACTTATGCTACTGCCCCTACGCTTTGCTGACAAGGGGTATCAGCAATCAGGGGCTGCCTGGCTACAGAACATAATTAGCTTCAAACACAGGTAATGACAAATCATGCTCAGCACTATTTCTGTAACTGGCATTAGTCTTTAGCCCTGTAAACAAGATAACTGCAAGTTCAGGGCCATCTGCATTTGCCTATAAGCATGAAAGAGAATGATGATTATGAACTAGGAACAGTCCAGGTGATGAGAGGTGTGCAAGGGTGTGCAGGGTGGTGTACGATGCGTGGAACAGACAGGGTCAGAGTTTACTGTTGGGGTTGATCATTACTACCTGTGTACATTCAGAATGGGTGTAATGTCAGGCAGAAGGTGGCACATTATCAGAAACACTGCCTGGGCACTGAGGCTGAACCATTTTGCAAAGGGCAGCAATAACTGAATACAGTATTTTCTCACTACACACTCTGAAGAGACTGCTCTCCTCCCAGCCTGCCTTTGCATCATTCCCTCTTTCCACACAGAAGACACTGTAGATACACACAATAAAAAGTCTGGGATATTTCTAGTCAAGGTCAGTAAAATCACTTTTGTATTTCTGTCCTTAAAGAAAAATAATCATTACCACCATAACTCTGATGGTTTTTCTCAACACAAAGCCATGATTCTCGAGTACTTTCCTGTTCAGAGGTACAACTCTGGCAGCTGAGACAAAAAACATCTTCCTTATAAAGAATGTATTTCCCTGGCAAGGCTGAGGTTGGTGCATATGCATTACTGTTACCTTGGCACATGGGAAAATTATTCCTGAATCATCCTGATTTCCAGCCCCCCTCATTATTTCATTTAATTGTAAAATTCTTCAAAACATGTTCCCCATCTGGACTCTTCCAGGCTTTTTCAGGACATTTGGAACTGTTTGCATTTCCCTTCAGTGAGTACAGCCATCTTTTCAAGTGTAGCCTTTTCCCTACAAGCAGGCACCGCTTGCACAGCTTTCATAGCCAGAGAATGTAGCACACAGGAGGAAATGTGCAAAGCTAGTGAGAGAGGAGTAAAAGCTCTTAAGTGTGTGCTGCTCATTAATTAGTCAGCAGAGGCTCCAGCTGCCTCTCCCATTCAAAGCTCTTTTGCTTTGCTTTTCTCACCCCCACCCCATCCCCTGGAAACCAGCTCCAGACATGCAGCTTGCTTCAAAGAGATTTCTCTTGTGTCTCTGATAGCACCTATATTAAGTGTTCCATATAAAACCGGGGAGTACATTTTAGTAACATTATGCTGACTCCTTTTCCTTGGAATAATTTATAATGGTTTTAGTACTTACACACACACACATACTATTAAATTTACTGGTATTGCACAGGGGTTTACATTAAAATGGACAAAACATTATAAATCCCCTAACATCTACGTGTGTAAGAAACTATGTTATGCACAAAAGCAGAAAACAGAACCAAAGCAGTACATATAATAAAATCATGTTATCTACCTAAAACATGGGGAATGGGTATCTTAAATTGTTTTACAAGAGAGTTCAAAAGCACCAGTGCTAATGATCAGCTGCAGAAGTTCTAGAAACTATGCTAAAAATAGTAATAGCTTATGACACCCAAAATTCCCCATAGGTGCTAGCATAGACAAAGTGCGTAAGTGTTGAGAGTGAACTTGCTGAGCCAGGAAAACATTTGTGATGCAGCTTGGAAAAGGACCTTGCATCTCTTGGAATACAGTCTAGGGCTCCCTCTGAGCATCAAGGCTTGTATGTTGACATGCACTTGTCTAGATGTATAAACACACACCGCACAGTAAAAGGTTTCCTCCTTGTTTTAAACAAAAACTGGGGTTACTTTAATGGTAGCTGGAGATTGAAACATTAATGGATTATTCCATTTACCTTGTTTCTCAGTTTAAACAATATGTGAGATAGGAAATAATTTGGAAGTTCACATGGAACGTTTTGCTAGGGTATCAGATGTTACAATATGCGAGACATTTAATTGCTCTGCTTTTAAACCTAGCTCTAATAAGGGCCTAGGCAGCCTATGAGTGTCCCATTCAGAAATGCTTTTGGATTGTTTATGTCTTCTTTCACCAAATTTGTATGAAGGACAATCTTCAGCCATCTGGTGCCTATTTAATTTTTAACCACCTCTCACTTGGAATATTTCTTTCTTTATACTTATTTTGCCTTGGCCATAAGCTAAACTGCACCATCTGTGACTTCCAGTAAATACAACTGTTGCTAATGAAATTACCCAGCTTCATCATTTTGATTTAAATGCATTGCCTGCTTTTTCTATGACCTTTCATTGCTTGCCATCAAATCACAGCTTTCACACATTTAGATACACACTCATGTAGGTCAGGCTTCAGGAATAAATCTTATCTGTGAATCTCAAGAAGCCTGGCCAAGCTTGCTCAGCAGGCTGGCATCAGCTACCCCAGCCAGGGCCATGCTAGGAAATCATTATGGCATTTGTGACCATCCAGCTTAGGGGCTGAACTCAGTGTGTTTCATGCTCCAGGGCAGATCCCCTGCCTTGTGACCAATTGGTCACTGTTTCTTGTTCTCTTACCTCCCATTTGTTTGACTGACTGAATTAATGATTCTGGATGCACTAGCCCAGTCTTTTGGCTACCCTGTCTCTTTTTCAATCACAGGACAAATCTGACCAGATTGAACTGGAGGAAGAGTCTGGGACCCTTACCTTAAAGAAAAAATAGCAGGAATCTAAGGGAATTGATGAAAGATTAGTGGTAGATCCCACCAATTGTTTATGTATTATTTTATGTATAAAAGTAACCCAGTGTGATTAACTTGAAACTAGAGAAATCCATTCCCTTGCCCTCATGTTAAACTGGTAGGTGACAGGCGTTGAAGACCTACACCTCAATTTATATCAGAAGGTAAAGATACAGGTAAAATTTCCTTAGTCAGAATGTGATTTACTCAAAATGGGTATCTTTACATGTAAAGCATCCATTTCACAGGTACAAGCATCTCTCTCAGAGGTCCCTTAGATGATCTGCTAAGGTTTTGCTTCAATATGGATTCCAAAGTACCATCCTGAGATTGCTGTCCTAATGAGACATGGCTAAAGACAGACTTTCCAACCTCCTATCCAGAGATAAGAATAGTATTGTGATATCAGTTACTGAGAACACCAGTTGGTCAAGTGTAAGAACAGATCTGATTACAGCATACACCTACTGAACCTTTCCCCCTACCTTCTACTCATAAAATGAGTAACATGTATCTTACAAATAATGTCCCATTGTTTAACAGTGGGGAAGACCATGAAAGTAAAACATGAATGCTGGAAGGAGTCAGGAATGAGCAGGCAGTTTCCTACGTCACATAACCTGGCTTGCTGTCAAGCCTCATATTCCCACCAGTTTATGGTCCCTCTGCCATGGATGAAGAATTTATAACCTGTGTAGATTCTGCATTCTAACATGAACCCTTCTCTCCAGTTACCCAGAAGTGTAATAGATTTAACAAAAAGATTTAACAAATCAAATATGTAAATGAATAGCTCAGACTAATCTTCTTGAAGTAAGAAAGGAAAAGTCAATGGAAACTTGCAAAGCTCAAAACAGAGGTCATATTTAATCCTTTCTCAGAAAGCCAATGACTGACCAACCTTAGAGACATGATGTGATAAAGACGCCAATCTCTCCTGTACATATATGCTCCTTATAGCAGATGCTAGTCAAGATCATCACAACGGGCCACACACATGGAGACAGCTTTGGATATGCAAACCCATTTCCCCAAACCATCCATTGCACCCTTTCTAAATGGACATATTTCTGTTTGACTGTCACTTAATGCCTACTCAGCATGCCCTTCTAGCTGGAGTCACTCATTCAGCAAGGTCACAACCCACCCTTGATCAGGCTAATGACAGGTCACATCCTAGTGGAAGTGCTACAATTTAAGAGGCAGGCTAGAGGACAGATGAGTTAGTAGGTGGGTTACGTTTATACAGAGATTTGTTGGTATCCAGATGGAAAAGGCAAACAGAATAAGAGCAGATGGCAATTACACTGGCATTTAGGATAACATTTCAAAAGTTGGTACATTTTGTTGAAAAAAGACAAGCTCTTGTAAATATGTTTGATACTTTCTTTCTGTCAAGAAAGGGGAATCACCTTTGGAAATAAGCTTACTAGCTTTATTTAACCTTCCCAGAAGCCTGGCAGTGTCAGCCAGTCTTTGCTGCTCCTTTTTCCTATTTTCAGCACAAAATACATTGTTCTATTGCTCCCAGAACAGCTGTCGGTGCAAACTACAGGTGAACACTGTTTATTTGCTTACTCCACTAGCACAGTCCCAATAGATGCTCATAAAAAGTTAGAAAGCTTAATAATTCATTAACCAAGATTGGTGTGGGTTTGATACAGTACATTTAGGAAACTAGCAAAGGCAAGGCATTCATACGTTTGGAATTTGTGCCTTACATAATCAGCAGAAGCACTGGAAAGAAAGGGTTATTTTTACTATGCTTTGAAGAAAATCTATGTCTGGAATTAGGTATTTTGGCAGTGAAATAATCTTCATGAGGTCTGGCAACATGAAAGTTTCTGCAGTATCAATCTGATACACAGAAGCAAGACTACAAGGAAGCAACATGAATGGCATTGTTCATCGGCGAAGAGTCCCAAAAGCTGGCAGAAACATTAGTGTACAGCCCACAAAAACTGTTAAAATCTCCAAAATACACGATGCTATACGGCTACCAGCAGATAAGCTTCCTTCCTATAGAAAATTGTAAACTCCAGCCAAAACCCTACACAAAAGCTTGGTACAAACACTAAAAAAAATAGTTCCTCCCTCAAGCTTCCTTCTGCATCTCTGTCCTGCATGTGTGTGCAGTACGCAAGAGATAATCACCAAAAGTCAAGCCAGGATTAGAAACCAAGACTTTACAAAGGGACACGGTACATTTTAGATGGGAAGAAATACAGCAAAATCAATGTACTGCCTTAATTGACATGCTATGAACAGATACAAGGGAAACTTAAACTTTTTAACACTTTGGCTTACACTTATTGTAATGTCTATCAGCGCGTCAACAACTGAAGACCACCTTAATGTAAGAGACAAGGTTCTGCAATCCCCTGGCCAAAGTCAAAGCATACATGCAGTTAAACCTGCCTGAAACTAATTTCCCTGCAGTCAGGTATGTTTCATAACATGGTCACAATATGGCTAGAAAGGGTTGAAATTTAAACTCTCACAGCTCATGGCTACTACAGCTGCATGGATTTCTTCAGAACTAATCTTCTTCAGTAATTCCTTAAGAGATTGAAAGTTGCCTGGTTCTGCAGCCACAACAGTGACATGCATCCAGCTGAACAACAAAATACTGTATATTGTGTTTTATCTGCACATTTGAATTTCAAACCATTTGTTATCATGCCCAAATGGGAGGGGAGGGGGGGGAGGAGGCGGAAAGCTCTCTAAAAATCTCATTCAAATAATTAGAATGATCCAAGAAGAATCAGACACTCAAATATCCTCAAAGCAATAATAAACAGCTATTTTTATGTCCAAAGTTTTTTGATGAAAATCATTATTCAAGTGTTATCACAGTTTATCAACCTCTGATGTTGTGTGCCTTTTTATGTTCAGACAAGGAAAGACAACAGCTAGGCTCACTGAAGAGAATCAGATCCAGAAATGTTTCGTGTGTTTTGCTATACACATTTCTCTGCTGCCAACAGCATCATTTCATGTACATCAGGGTAAAAGGGTAACCAGGCTATCCACCAGCCAGCACAGCTTCTTGGAGAACAGTAACTCATTCTACAGATGCAGTCAAGACAGAGTTGTGAACACATTTTATTGCAAGTAGGAGAATCATAGAATGACAAGGAGGGGACCTTAAAGCTCATCCAGTTCCAACCTCCTGCCATGAGCAGGGACACTTTCCACTAGAGCAGGTTGCCCCAAGCCCCGTCCAACCTGGCCTTGAACACTGCCAGGGATGGGGCAGCCACAGCTTCTCTGAGTACCCTGTGCCAGCGCCTCACCACACTTACAGGGAAGAACTTCCGCCTAATGTCTACTCCAAGTCTCCCCTCTGTCAGTTTAAAGCCATTCCCCTTTGTCCTGTCATGACCTGCCCTTGTAAGAAGTCCCTCTCTAGATAGGGACTACTGAAGAAGGCCTCTTCAGTATCTGAAGTGTATCATAAAGGATATACACATACATGCATATCCTTTGCCACCAAACACACTGTTGATACACGAGTCTTAGAAATACCTAAGATGTGATACCAAATTGTACTGAATAAATAGCCCTATCATCTACTGAAACACTTCAGAAACATTAAGTTTACTTCTTTTCCTTACACAGTTACTTTTCAAAGTTTAGAGGTATTTTTTATTATTACTTTTATACGTCATTTTATGGACATGATTTGCAATTCCTGCATTTATGACTCTGCAGTGTAATAGTACAGAGAAAATTAACTTTGTCTTCCTAGAAAAAATAGCAGAGCCCAAATAACATACAAGATGTTCTCCTGTGTCCATAGGTCTACAACAGACACCTTCCACTTCTAAGTACTCTTTGTAAGAGTTTATGGGTGCTTGCACATGTAAAACAGGCACATCACTATTCAGGACATCAAACCCAGGTCTTTACAGGAAACATAAGAAACTTCTTTTTCTGTCAACAGAGCTGAGCTTGAGGAAGACAGAAGGAATACACCATATCACCTAACAGAATCATTAACATATCTCTACCGTCCTTGTGTAACATCTTTAACTTTGCAATTTAACTTGTTCATCAAAATCAAGCAATTTTTTTCATCCTAACTTTCATGTACGTGTACAATTAATCATCTTCTTCACTACATGTCTTCCAGAGATTCACAAATACTGAATAATTTCCAGATCTTTTACTTAGAACCTAAATGAAAATTAATCATTTCTTACCCAGTTCTCTGCAAAAGATTTTGTTTGGGTTTTTTCTCCATAGAAATTAATCACAAATTGCAGTTATATCACAATTAAATTTGCATAAACCCCTTCAGTTTTACAACTGTTCCACTTTCTGGTGAATATTTCTGCCTTCAAGGAAAAGCAGATCTGGAGGTAGAATATACCTGTAGCTATCTATTTATTAGCTTAAAGTGGCTGATCTATAGAGTCTTCTTCAGGAACAGCTTTTCCTTCACTAAAGCCACTGTCTTTTAGATCTTCAAACTGCTGTACAATATCATTATTTGGGGAATATGTATTTTTATTTGTGATGGAGAATTAGATCTAGTAAAACACTATTTCTGCTTTACAAAACCACAGAACAATCAGAAATGTATCTGGTGATGGTTTTTTACTCATTATTTTGTGTAGAATGCACTGGGAGACAGTTTGATGTTTAAGTGGGACTTGACTCAGCTTTCAGAAAAATAAGCTTACAGCACTTTAATCAAGTCCTTTTATGGATTAGCTTGTATCAAATACACCCTTATTTGCATTTCTAGTTTCCTAAAAGGAACTGCTATCAGCCTTTCAAAGTGGATAAAGCCAGACATTTGGTTCTGAATTGAGGCATTTGATTGAGGGGAATAAAATATCCATGTAATAAAAGAAAGACATAGAGTCACAACAGAAATTTGCTGCACTACAAGTCATACCCTTCCACTATGGCAAGATTCTTCTTACCTACTGAAGGAGATGATAACAGAGAAGTTTCCATCAGACTGAAATGCAAAAAATGAGATCAAAAGAGCATCAGATCCACAAAATAAAGTGCTCAAAGTCAACAAATGCTAAAAATTGGAATGCCTGTGCAACTTCAGCATATATGCTTTGTGAGTGTGCATCACCTGGCAGTCATTTTGTCACAGGGGCCCTGTCTCACCTCAGGGAGTGAAAGTACGCTGCCCAGGAAATACAGCGAAGAGCAGGAAGAATAAAGCTGGTGCCTGCAGTGTTCCCTTGGCCTGTCTTCCTTTCTGAAAGGATCTGGAAAGCTTGAGGAAAAAGAGATCATAAGCGAAAGGACAAACTTCATGTCATGCTTTCTACTCTGGATTCTGCTCCTGGCTCTGTCCCCAGGAATTCATAATGCTGTGTGAATTACATAAAGCAGAAGCTCTGTCATTTCTGTTTATTCTTCATTTTATGGGGACCCAGCTCGAGCAGTTTGATTTGCAGAACCTGAGCACTGTTAATCACTGCAAGAGTTGTCCCCATGGTTAAAAAAAAGTGTGAACATCAGTTACTGGAAATGTCATCATTCAGTAGATTATATATCAAACTTCCATCTGCCCCAGCAGTCCAGTAAACTGGAAGGAATGCTTCTTCATTGTCTAAAAGTGGCATTCTGAAAATAAATTCTTAAATGTGAATGATGAGTGTCCTCATGGAAATCTGTATTTCTATATTCAGCACAGTGTGAGAACTGTACAGTAAATAGGCCACGAGCCATAACCTGTGCAATAAGGGCAAAAAGAAACACTGGAAAACTGCTCATTTGTTGAGTACTCATATATTGGGTATCCTGCGTAGTGAATGAAACGAGGTCCTGCAGAAAATTACCTCATAAGTGCACTTGCACACCAGGAGGCCAAACTGAAGTCACATGGGAACATCTTAACTTTGACACTTCCCAATTGGAACATTTGCCTTTGCAAGATTAGAGATGAATTTAACTTTCCTGGTTTATATGAAGTGCTTTGCAGAGCTGAAAACCTGCAGGTTGCAGAATATGGGCCCACTCACTGGTTAACACCAACAGCCTGACACCACTCAATCAATGGGCTGAGTCCACCAAAACAGAGCAACTTGCCCAAATCCACACCCACCAGGCACTCAAGAAGTGAGCAGCTAAGAAGTGAATGGACCATTTCTATCTATTAAGCACTGCTGCAAAAAAAACCCACAAAAGTTTAGTTTTGAAAGAATTTATCTAGAAAAAGGGAAGTGGATCTGGCAAGAGTTTGACATTGCTTAAGGCATGCACAGGTGGGTAGAACTGCAGGCCAGGTCAAAGGAAAGAGAAGATTTATGTTATATGCAGAGAAAAGGGCAGAAGAAAAATAGCCGCTCGGGCTGGGCTGCACTGAAGTGAATGAAACAGCTGTTCATACAGGGAAGGAATGGTCAGGTAAGACAGGTTGGAAATAATAATCATAGGGCCATCTGCTGCCCTGGGACTTTGCACCCTCAAGGTATGAAACACATTTTGTCTTCTAGGAGCTCAAGCAGTGTAGCTGTTGCAAGCCTGTCAAGTAAACCAAGCCTGAACAGGGCATGAAAGTTATAGGAGTTTAATGCAAAAGTTGTTCAACAAGTTTAATTCACAATAGTAAGTCAAGAGAAAACAGAGTGCTTTTAACTAGATTTTCTAATTTAACCAAATGCTCTGTGAACACCAAAGAAATGCACTGTGTGAAGTGCCACTACCATTTCCAGCTGATGTGGAAGAATTAACAGCCATTTATTTAGTCATTTCCTGAGAAAGATCAGTTCTCATACTGATGCTAACTTTCCATTTTCATCAGGACTTGTTTTTATATAATTTCAATAAAAAGTCTGAAATAGCTGGAATGCCTGGCACAGGTATTTCCTTTACCTCCGTCACTTTGCTTCAGGCATCAGAATGCAGTACAGAAGCTATGCAACAAGACAAAAACATCTTCTGGATGAATTATAGCTTCCATCCAAATCTTACCATATTTGCTACTGCCTTGAGAAGAACAAAAATGCATCCTTCCAACTTCAGACAGCCAGTTTGAAACCACTGTTTCATGGTTACTTCACTGGTAAGCCTGTAGTCCACTTCAAGAAAAACACAGGAGACTCCACACCTGTCTTCATATCTTGGATGGGTCACAATCTGGCCAACTGGTCCTCGGCAATAAAGCACTTCCTAAATTGAATGCCACAAAAGCCTGCTTGAGCCCCCTCTCTTACTTAAGTGAGGAGCATCAGGAAGCTGAATGGCAGTCAACAGCCCGTGTCCACACTTCTTATTTTTACCTCTTTCTCATACTCTAATCAACTGCAGAAGTGAAGAGCGTAAAGAATCATAGAATCATTTAGGTTGGAAAAAGCCCCTAAGAAGAGTCCAACTATTAACCTAGCACTGCCAAGTCCACCACTGAACCATGTCCCTTAGTGCCCCATTTACTTATCTTTTAAATACCTCCAGGCATGGTGTCTCTACCACTCTCCCAGGCAGCCTGTTCCAGTGCCTGCAACCCTCTTGGTGAAGAAATATTTCCTAATATTCAGTGTAAACCTCCCCGGTGCCACTTACGGCAATTTCCTCTTGTCCTGTTGCTTGTTACTTGGGAGAAGAGACCAGGTACCTCGCTAAAACCTTTCAGGTAGAGAGCGTATGTGGCCTCACCAGGGCCAAGTACAGGGGGACAATCACTTCCCTGGTCCTGCTGGCCACACTGTTTCAGATACAAGCTAGGATGCTGCTGGTCTTCTTGGCTACCTGGACACACTGCTGGCTCTTATTCAGCCAGCTGTCAACCAACACCCCCAGGTCCTTTTCCACCGCGCAGCTTTCCAGCCACTCTTCCCCAAGCCTGCAGCATTACATGGGGTTATTGTGATCGAAGTGCGGGACCCAGCACTTTGCCTTGTTGAATCTCATGCAGTTGGCCACAGCCCATCGATTCAGCCTGTCCAGATCCCTCTGCAGAGCCTTGCTACCCTCCAGCAGATCAACATTCCCACCCAAATTGGTGTCATCTGCAAGCTAACTGAGGGTGCTCTCAAACCTCTCATCCCACCACTAGGCTTTGGGTCAGTAGGCAGTGGGTCAATAGGCAGTCTACCTTCCAAGGACCAGAGCCTGTAGCACACAGCATGCTCCAGCTTCAAAACCTACCTGCAAGGATGCCACACATCCTGGCCCAGTTGGATGGTACTGAAGGACGAATCATCCTTGAGGAACAGCTGTTTTTCTTCTCTGCATCACTATCAGCTGGATCTCTTCATCAGCTATAAAAGAAACGTAAGGAGACAGCTTCTCAAACCTAAAGAGTGAATACCTCCAGAAATATCTTTGATTTAGTTCAATGGAAACCATATTTGTTAGCCTGCAACATCCACACCCATTCTCCAGCTTCACTGGGAAGAAAAGAAGCCTTTGGCTGTACACTCCAAGAGAACAGACCCCAGGATAGGGGCTTTCAGAAGACATGTAGACAGAGATGACCTTGCATTTGGATTCCCTGCCCTTTGCAGCCGTCAGTTAGAAATGGCACTTTAAAAATGATGTAGCCTCATGGCACATTAAGTGCACCTGAAAAGGAATTAATTTATTTAATTTAGCTTATTTATTTAAGTTGACCTGCTGAGGAACGCAGCAGGACAGGGAGAAATGAAAGAAGGAAATGGCAATGACCTTGCACTAATGAAGATGACACTCTACTGGAAAACCAGCCAGCATTAGTAGGGACATTGCTGTAGGAAACCTGCAGCTGCTCAGTCTCACCAATACTAATGACTATCATTATGTCCACTTGTTAAAAATCAGCCAACTTTTAGCCAAATGAAAGTAGTTGGGTCAGAGAGATTTATGATGAAAACGGAATATGCCAAAGTTAAGACGAAATGTCACCTAAGTACCTGATGTAGCAACTACCACTAACATTGTGTGAAACAGCTCAGAGAAGTTCCTCAGTTATGGTGATTAACAGGCAGATACCAGGTGACAGGGCACAGCAGAATCCAACACAATGGCCCAGGTTAGGAAATCAGTGTTGGTTCTGGGATTTTTGGGGAGGGGTAGTCGAGTTTTGGGTTGGGTTTTTTTGGTCTACACCACTGGACAGTACCTGCTAATTGAGCTTTCCAGATAGGAAACTCTCACTCGGATGATCTATGCCAGTCAACTGACACAGAGGTTGATAAAACATCCTAAGAGTCAGAAATAGCTATGCAAATGACACCATCCAGGCTGTGCATCACCTGAAGTAAGTGCACAGTCTCATTCTTTGGGAAGTTTATTTCGGCATTACTAGAAAAATTCACTGCTTCTGATAGTCACAAACAATTCAAGTTTATAATAAGCCCAAATACAGTGTATATAATAATGTTTTCACATTAACATGGCAAAACCCTTGGAAACCATGCTCCTGGAGTTACATCCAATCTGGGACAGTCTTCAGGCTAGAGGCTAAGCCAAAGGCAAATAATTTTGCTGTGGGCATTTAATACAGATTTACAGCTTTTCTTGAAACCAGAATATAGCAGATGTTTAATTTATCGGATCTAAAAAGTCAGAATCTATCATCTGTACAGTAATGATTACAAAATAGTGGCTGAAATCACCAGGACTATTTTTAACTAAGACTCTCAATCATGAAGGCTTGGGTAAGCTGTTTCCCTTTCCCATGTTGTTTAATCTATTGCCGTCATACAGCAGAGAAAAGTTTTCTGAGCATTCTATAGGAAGAGAGAACTGGCGAGGTAAGAAAATTTTTAAAACTCCTCATATATCCTGTATATTTCCACTTGCTAACAGTATTTCTGGAGACAAACCAATGCTAACTCTTTCTCACAAAGTTAGGCTATTGCGAGTCAGAAATACAAAGCCAAAAAGACAATTACACTTTTTGCATTTGACTCTTGTTTTTATGGCACTGATTCCTTGCATTAAAGAATGACATCTAAGATATGAATCCACTTTGAATCCAAGCTAAATTAATGTTAAGAGCTGTGATTATTAGAATTATAAAAGTAATTGCTCAAGTAAGAACTGCAGCTTCTTCAGGTTTGATATCTGATAATGTTTTCATTCACTTTTAGAATATAAACACAGATTTATACACAGAATTGCTGGTTTAACAAACACCCCAGAATTCCAAGAAACACATTGCTAGATGGTAGCAATATTCATCTTGTAAACCGGTTTTTACATCTCAGCCTGAGATCTCTTCACAATAAACCATCCTACAGTTAGTTTGCCCCTGAAGAGATTCCTGTAAGGATAATAGTAGTTCAGGCACCTTGCAGGTTCATGTATGTGACCAATATGCCATTCGTACCTTGTAACTACAATGCAAAGTCTGTGTGACACTGCTACTCTTACGGATTTTATGATTCACCTCAGCTCTGAATTAGTATTCTGGACTAGTGGCCTTCCCCAAAAGTGGTGATGTTTGAGGACTTCTAAAAATTACTTTCGTGGTTAGTTCACATTCATATTTTTTGCAACTACAATCATGGCAACAGTTGACATATCTTACAAATCCTTCTGAGCTCTTGGGCACAGACCACCTCCTGGTTTGTTACTCCATTGCACCAAACATCCCCCACCCCTCAGTGTGCTTGCGAGCACACAGAAACTTCTACTTGGGACAGTGTTTCTGTCAGCAGGACAACAGGGCTTCTGGGAACACCTCCTCTATCAGCTGTATTACTGCAGAGAATGCATCCTTGCAGCTGTCTGCCATATGACAGGAAATAGTAAGGAATGACTCTGACAGCTCAGAAAATACATGTCTCAGTTTCGAGCAGCAAAGGGTGAGAATTTCAGATGACTGTCTATAGCTGCCATGTGATTTTGCAGCGCAGGTTAATTCTAATATGCAGCAAGCATGATCACCTGGCACTTCATCTTTTAGTTTAATTGAACCACCGCTTCATCTGTGTATGAACGGTGACATCCCTCATGGACAGCCAAACCCACTGCAATATCCTTAACAGACCAGCACAGTTCCTCAGAAACTTTGCTTCTTTGCTTCTGAGCCTGGCACAACCATAAGGAAATTCAGGCTCTAGGACACAGGGCTCTCTTTCCTCATCCTCTTTCAGAAGCAACTTTTCCCTCCAGTTTTGTAAAGTAGGAGATGCCTGGCAAGTAGTGTTTGGAAGAAAACTGTAATAACAATCACTACTAAATACTTTATTTACAGCACCTTACTGTCTTCAAACATAGTTTGGCTCATCACATTGAGCATACTTTCATGTAAAGAGAATATAAATGGCTGTAGCATCTCTGCTTGTACCTAACCCTTGCTGAACTGATTTCCTTTGCTCAAGGAAATAGGATCATCTGCATTAGTTGTAAACAAGTAAGGCCATATGAAAGAAACGTCTGACAGCATTGCTCATTTGTCTTGCTCATCAGAAACATAAAGAGAGATTCTGCACTTTGCTTAAATCCCCATCTGGGGAGAGAAAGAAGGGAAAGCCTCACAACGCATAGTTCAGAACTACACAAAGCAGCCTCCTCCTGTGTTCTATGTCTCTGTTTCTTTTCAGAAAAGGTAATATTTTGTAAAGCTACATGGAACGTGGATACAAGGACGTGTCTATTCCTGCTACTAACCTCTCTATATGCAAGCCTGCTTCCTTCATATACGTTCAGAGACACAGAATTGAGTTTAGGCTCCGAACTAGATTTAAAAGATTAGCTTGTGTGTGAGCAAAGGCACAGGGACATCTACTTTGTCCAGCCTTCCTTGATTTTTCATGTAACTCCTATTAAGCAGTAATTGAGAGTGTGCACAGACACGTGGACAAGATGCTAAACTACTGCATGGCTAGTTAAAGTTTAATCTTGGAGTTGCCTGGTGCATAAAATGGTATCACTTATTTGCAGTAAGACCATAAATAGATCACCAGCTCTGTGTCACAGTAATGCATTTGGTCTCACATTTTTAATGCCCGTTTTCTTTTATTTTCTCATAGGTGTCCTCTTCATGGAGCTTTGCATAAAGCTTTGCATGCTGTAATGTACAGGGTATTAGCTGTGAAACAAGTCAATCCCTTCAATACCTTCTGGTAGGGGTTGATCCTTGTTCTTGTGTGTAACTGTCTGTAGTCATCATGACAAACTCATACCATTCAATATCCCTATGGGTAACAACTTCCACTGGGGGTGGAATGAGGTAGAGTGACTGGAAGAGTAGCTCGGCCACAGGTTCCTGTCAGTAACAGGAACAAAATCAATTCTCATCGAACAAGTAGTGCTTACCACATCTTCCCACTGGAACAGGAAAACAAGTTGTGTCAGTTTGGTTGCTTTCCCAATAGCATCTAAACTACAGGCACCATGAGGACAGCTGAGAATAGCTCTTGTCAGCTTAACAGATAATTAGCATCTGATGTATTACTATAAAACCCTATTAATGAAATAGCTTTTAAACAGAGAAGACTGATTACACATCTTCAGTAACCTTTTTTGGTACATGTTGTGACCAGCAGAAAAGGGACAGAGAGGATGACTGATGATAGTAACTGCTAAAGCCATCTCAATTTGGTTTGCTGCTGAACCTTGAATTTCCAGACTTATAATTTGGCTCTTTTCTCTGGCTTCTTGCTTTAATTGATTTTGGGGGTTTTGCAGTCTGCTCCCTCTAAGACAGAATGAGGACAAATCTGGTATTTCTCCGATATAAGAAATCACTTACAAAGAATATCTACAGTTTCTGTGTTGCTAATCATGGCTGGTTAGGGAAACAGCTCATCACATTCAAGAGAGCACCTTTGTTCAAGCGCCAAAATATTCAATCTGTCTTGCTTAGGATATGCTTCTAGATACCACCTCACCATTATACTAACTGAAGGGGTTTCAACTGGCTGTGTGCTTTTGTCCTAAGGTTGCCCATTTGGTTGAGCTGCTACAACTGCCTGCAAGGCCAGGTTGTGACTTGGATTAAAAAACGAACCCAGGTTAAAAAGTACTTTTTTCTTTTTAACACTTATTTGCTTTGCTTACAATTCTAGCTGCATAAACAGTGGTGCTGCTACAACCACATGAATAATGTGGGAAAGTGTTCAGCTAGCATCAGCAGCAGGATGATAACTTACTGAAGCAATCATAGTGTTTACTCACATGACATAGTAGTGACTGGCACATTTGGTAATTGCCAGGTATCTGCTATCAATTCAAACTTCACTGCAGTGTTGCCAGGTGTTTTTAGTCTATCACTGCCCCTGACAACTAGCAAATTAGCTAGGAGATACGGGTGAAGCTGAGAATGAAGCGATGTTCAAGGAGGACAGCAGAAAGTAATGAAGCAGTAGTTTTTTAAAGCTATCAGTATATCTCCATCACCAGAAACAGAACAATTACTCACAAAATAAGGTGGTTTTAAAGTTCACCTCCATTTAAAGCAATGAAATTTCTAAACCAGTGCAGTGCTCCTCCTACACAAAATTCAGCTGCCGCCACTATAACAGAGAATGGTTTACAAGCTATTCTCTTGGAATAGGGAAATCCTCTCTGGGTTTTCAAAAGCTCATATTCCTACAAGCCCAGTCAGTATGTAGTCCTGCTTTCACAAATCTGCTATAAAATTAACTATTTATCTTGCTGAAGTCAAATTGCTACAGTTTACTAATTGGGCTTCATGAAGTAAACATGAACATTCAAAAACACCCCAACCAAACCCCCAAAATCAACCCAGAACTTCATTCTTTAATCCCTGGAAATGGCACCTTATTGCTAACTTCGTCCTGAAGATCCAGGATGGACAGTAGCTGCTACAAACAGAACATTCCAAGTAGAACATTATCTCCCTAAGACAGCTTCCTCTCTCACTGTTTATGCTCAACCCAAATACAGATCTTTACAAATAGCACTACCTTTCACATCACTTCACATACAATGACCACAAGATATTTCTTATACCAGCTATGCAATGCTTTGCCTCAATTCACAGTATCAGGCACCAGAACCATACTCACAGAATAATAGAGGACAAAGGATCTTACTGTAGCAAACTCAGTACAAACCATTCTCCTCAACACGTCTGTGTAAAGCACACAGCACCTCAAAATTTTCATCCAATTAACTTACATGAAAGCTCTTGCTTCTGCTAGAGCAGAAGGATGAATTAAGAATTCTGTGATGTAAGAGACTCTATTTTTCCTAGAGAATTTTGCTATAAATTCATGAATGGATAAAGAAAATGAGGGGAAAAAAAAGCAGCACTCAACTTCAAAAAACAGTCTCTTCAATAAAGCTAAATTTATAGAAGTCCAGTTGTGTTGCTCATCTTGAAAGCCACTGGGCATCCCTCCCTCTGACATTACTACTGGACGTCAAACTGCAGAAGTTATTTACTGGGCTAATAAGCAATAATAAAATTAGCCTCAGAGTCAAAAAGAGAGACTTTTAAGGATGTTCTACCCTGTATCTGCCAAGCCAAGAAATGCATTAACTATGCAGCCTCTTAACTCTTTGAAACTATGCAGACTCAATTATTTTCGTATGCACTGTATTACTAACAGGTCTGCACATTACACAAATGTGTGTTGTGCCCTTTGAAACTGCAGCATGCAACCTGTCCCCTCCTGAGACTCTGAATACCTTTGCGCTCAAACTGGTCACTGGGTTTAGCCCCTATGTTAAAACAACTAATATAAATCCCTTGTGGAGGAAAATGATCTTAACTCTTCAAAATATTCATTTTGACTGTCAGGCCAAAACTATAAAATCACCCAATCATGTGCTAACACCCCCTCATAATCACAGAAACCTGTAGGATTCAACTAGATGTTTAGGGAGTAGTGCAGGAAATGACAGCTCATAACAGCAATACAGGCCTGTTACCAAAGTCTGTAGATACTGTCATAGCACGGCCAGTAGAAGTTCCACTTCATCTTTTTTCGCTATCAGAGTTCATGTAATGGCAGATAAATGAGAGAGGAAGGAAAGAAAAGCAGCTAAGATGGGGCCACTGCAAACAACCTTAAAGAACAGTCTCCATTTTTCATTAGCATCTGTAACCAATGTTTTCCATGAAAAGGAACAGCTGTATGTTAAATATACTCCTTATCCATCTCTTCCTGCTTCAGGCTAGGCAGTTGGGGGTTTTGGTTAGGGGGTGGGGGAGCGTGCTTTGTATTCCTTTTTTCCTTTCTGAAAAGCCATATCATATGAGTTCCAAGGATCTTGATCTAATTATTAGGCAGGAAAAAAAGTGAGGCAAAATTCAAAATGAGAAGGCCAAACCCACATATAATTAAAAGAGACAGATAAATTAAGGGTTTATGAAACAAGTAGTGAACATTCTTTTCAGATGAGAAACGGAAGCTTCCAGGTATTGGCACAGACCTGTTATTTAGTTCTACAGACTTAGAAACCTGGTGTTTAGAATCTTAGATAACACTTGATCTCAAACACTGATGTGAAACGACCTGTGTTTGTAAATCTACTTAAGTGTTTGTTCCTCTGCTTAGTTGCTTTCTTCAGCTACACAGAATTTACATTCTGAAAGAGCATATTTTCTCATTAGAATCACTATAGCAAAAATTACCCCTCGGCAGTTGCTCCTCTATGGGACTTAAATTTGAAATAAAGATAGACCAGAAGGGAAGACAACTGTGTGCTTGCTCAGGGTTTCTGGAATTCCTTAAAGAAGCCACTGACAAGACATTGTGGTCTAGCACAGAATACAAGGATCCTGTGGGTAGGAATTTAACACCAAACCAAGGAGAACTTGTTTGTAAAGTAATTCTATCATCAGGTATCTTTAACAGTATCAGTCCCTCCATAGGCAGTTTTAATTTCTTGCAAGGTAGTTACAACTTTAAATCGCAACTTTCTCAGAACTGCCAGTGTTGATACTTCCTAGATTCTAGACCACTGAAAACCACCTTCCTATGCAGTCAACCAAACCCCGAACACTGTGCACAAAATTAGCTTCAGCCCAACGGACAACTGAACCCAGGACTAATTGTTCAGACTTCCCTGCACATAACAACCTGCTTGGAGAAACAAACAATGGCAACTGTCAGCTACCATCTATCATTTACATTATGTTTACAGTGAATCTTAAATCATTGTCTCTTAAGAAAGAAATAAAATTGAGATAGATACTGAACTGTCAAAAGCAGAAAGCTTGGTAATTGAGGGTCTTTCATGAAAACTTTAGAGCTGAAGCCAACCAGCAGCTATGCAAGCTATTGAGCTTGTAAACATTACAATGACTCACTAGTGTGTGCAATCTGTAGAAACCCTACACCAGACAAATGCTGTAAGCTTCTTCAGGAACTAGAAATGGGAGTCTTGGGAAATATATGGATAAACAGAGCAAAAGACAATTTTCTTACAGTGTATATGAAAAATGACTTAGTGATTTTCAGCTAGTAGAATCAGATTAGAGGCATTATAAACAGCGCTTACTGGTTCAGCACTGATAAGAGTGAAGATAGAAACAAGTAAAAGACACAGGACAACTAATCTTTGGTTTTCAGATTTTAAGGCTTTTTTAAACTCTGTGGAAAATCTTTAAGGATTTTACTTATTGTAGAGCTATGATTTTTAACTAACTCAATGTAGGCTTCAGAACACACAAAGTAAATACTTCTGAATTTAAATATAACCTAGAAATGCTCACTGCTTTTATTTCCAATCCTTCTAAAGTTCTTAGGAAAACTCTCCAGATAATCACATCTTTTGTAAAAAGGAATGGCTAGCCATCTGAATTCCCTCCATGGATTAGAACTCTGGTTTAACTCTCACACTGTTAAGAGAAACAGCTCACAAAGGATACAAAGTTTGAGCAGTTTGCTATCCCTAGAGATGGTCAATTCAAATGCTCAAAACACTGACACAGAAGAATCATAGCTCCAGCCTCTCTAGAATACCGATACCTTGATGAGAATTCAGCATTGTCTTGTATTCTCCGTCCCACAGTATTTTGAGAAGACTGATGTACTCAGCAGACAACTTTTTTTCTATGTACAGGAATTCAAGTTGAATTTCAAATCCAGCTTTAAAAAAATCTGATTTCCTGTTCCACTAATACCTTTTTCACCTTTTTTTCATCACTTCTTTAAGGGAAACCGCTAGGTTTTGAAGGTTTCATGATGCGATCAAAGAAGTAAGAGTTTCATCAGCATACAGTTACCTGAAACATGGGAGACTGGTACTCTATCCGTCATGCAGAGGGAAGGAGAGGAAGAAGTCTTTTGTTTTGATTTCAGTTTTTAGCTGAAAGCCAACTTGTGTCAACATGTTTATGCTTTTAATGAATCTGCTTTCCTGCCCATTAACAAAATGTTCCATTTATGGAAATTCAGTGATAACTCCCTTTCTCAAACTTTTTCCCGTAACATTATTTGGAAGGCTAACAAGCCAGTCTGTAATTTGTGTGCTCTCTCAGACAGTTTGTGCTCAATGCATTCATTCAGCTTTGCAAAAAAAAAAAAATCTCAAGTTTTAAACATTTGTTTTCACTAGAATTGAAAACACTCATATTGCAAAAAACCCATTTCCAAGATTAGAATGCTGCTGTAATAGGGAACTGGATTTCATCAAGCAGTAAGTAGGAGGTCTGGATAGCAAAGGATCAGTTTGTCTTTAAACCCATTTCTTGTAAAATAAAAAAATCAGTCTTTTGACATAATCCAGCAATTTTTTTAGATTTCCGTGAATGCATAGATTTGGATTAAGATATTTTACAGCAATTATTATTGTATTTCTGGTGCCCTACAGGAACTCTCCAAGTAATTGCTACAGAAGTGAAGGGCAAGGTATACAAAGAGATAGACAAAATTCATTTGGCATGCTTTAGTTTACAAGTATCAGCCAAAATGAATGTATGCAAAGGGACTGATATTTTCTGAAGTTCATAAAATGAAGGACCACCAAACATTTATCATACTTTGTTACTGACTTGCACTGTCAATGCATAGGGTCACCTGAACAGAGATTTAATTTAACTTCAGTTAACAGCATTTACGTGATTATATTTGATTACTTGACAATTTTAAACATCAAATACCAGTCAGTTACAAAAGCTCTGCAATCCTATTTGCCAGATGGGAAGTGAGTGTTTAAGGGTGAGGCTTTAAAAAGCACCTAAGAACTCTCCTGCAAGAAGTCTGGGCAGTGTTAGTAACTGCACAACAATCCCGAACTAGCATTGCAGTTCTCAGCTCATGATTTCACAGTGAAAAGCAAATGCCTCAGTGAACTAGCTGTAAAAGGATACTAAATTATTTTGATCAGTAGCTACAGTATTGCTTATCAGGAGGCTAAGATACCTTAAAATGACTATCACTTCCATACGTTTTGTTGTAGAAGTCTGCTACTCTCACAGCATCCTCATGTTCCAAGCTGAAAGTGGTTTTTATGCTCCATAATAGACTATTCTTGTCAGCACTTCCTCGGAGATCTCAGCTACTTCATCTGGCATGTTGCTTAGCTTGCACAAGCTGATAGGATTGTGAAAGACATAATTAATTTCATATTCTAACGCTATCACTATATTCTAATACAGACCAGACAAAGCAGTACTTGCTAGCATACGGCACCGTCACCACTCACAAACTACCTTCTAACATTCACAAGTTTCAACATAAAAGTGATTTCCCCCATGATCCACCCTTACATAACTTACTGTAACTGGAACTGAAGAAATGCAAGGCTATAGAAGGCTTTTTTTTGCCTCCCCACCCGAGTTTTAGTTCTAGTCCAGAATGAATGCTAAAAGCAGGGTTTGTAATTGCCTTAGTTATGAAAGTTTTTCCAAAATGGAAATGCATTCCCCACAAGACTTAATTTCCAAGCCTTTATCACCTGTAATAGAATAGACCTGGTGGAACATCTGAATAATATATTATGCATGCATTCACTTATGCTATGATCTCCACCTGGATCCTTAAAAAGCAACGTATTTTCTTAGGAAAAACTGATAGTAGGAACATTCACCTGTTGAAAGGGCAATGCTACTATTCTGCCCTGTATCAACTTGTATCTCGTGAAACAAATCTACTTCAGGTTCCACTGAAAATGCACAGTAAGTCTCTTCAGGGAACTGCTATATATTCAGGTGGCCCCAGTTCAGACACATTGTGCTTTCACACTATTTGCCTTATATGTTTAGAAACCTGAAATGCTAAGAGGTATTTCTTCCTAAAACTCCTTGGAAAGCTTATGGCAAGTGAATAGGTGCCCTGATGTGAACATATCTATACATTTGACATCTCTGAGGGACTTGAGCCTTCAAAGCTTTTATTTACCTTCACTAGGTATGCTGGTGGCTGGGTCCTAAATCAGGCCCTATTTATTGCACACTGACATCTGCTTGACTGATGTCATTGGAAGGATTTGGAGGTTTAACTGCCTACTTTTTGCTCATCTGGTATAGGCCTTTGGAAATGTCACACACTTGTGCATCTGTTGGATTCATCAATTGCCCCTGGTTTGGGGTGTTTGAGGGCATTTTTGGCTGCCCCAGAACCAACCAATCACAGACCTCAGCAAATGGAAAAGAACAGAGGCAATGAAGCCACCTGCACAGGAACACCACGTATCTGACACTGTAACACTTCAAACCCAGAGTATTTCAGCTTCCAGCCAATTTTTATTTTCTAATTTTATTTTACAGTAGTCAATTCTTCAGTGACAACAAGAACGGAAACACTGTGGAAAGCTGTCAGTTTTCAATGAAAAGCTAAGTTTAAATGAAACACGTCTTTAGCATTCAGCTTCAGCCCTGCTAATTTCTGGGATGAAGCTGAGCCAGCCTAAAAGCTTGCCATCATCCAAAAGGAACATTTACTCCCCTTCCCCTTTCTAGGTACTCAGCTGACTATTAACCTGGCAGACAATTAATCCAGCATAGGAAAAGTGAAATGTCCCTTTAATAAACTAATCTGCTCCAGATAAATTTGTTTAGGTGTTGGTATCACAGTACTCACTGTATAGGCACGGAATAATATTTAACATGTACAGTTCCCGCCCTTCCATTGTTTTTTTGATCTCAAAGTTAAGGCAGTTGGTACTGCTGCATCTCTGAATTGATCAGATACACAGCAGAAAAACAGGACGTACCTTACAGGGCACTGCCTTATACAGCCAGCTTCAGATCAATTCTGCAATTCAACAGTAGCATTAGCAGAATGAACACTTAAGTACAAACCATACAGAAAGGCTTTTACTCCTTATTTCTTCTACTAAAGAAATCTGCACACATGGAAATCTGTACCAATTCCTATAACACTATATACAAGTAAGGAATAATGTGAACGATCACTGTAGGTTTTTTTTTTTTAACACTTCTAAAACTCCAGGCTTGGATCTACAGTTTGTAAACCTTCTCACAGCTCTGATTTATAGCTCTAAGCTCTGCCCTGACCACTTGAACTAGATGTTTTTAACAGTATGGTATCCAGGCAGGAGGAGGGCGTGCAGGAAAGCTGTAAGACAACAGCAGTAAAATACAAAGATTCATTCCCCCACCTTGTGGGTAACTACTGAAACAACAATTTACAGTAGCACCTCATCATTTGCAACTTAAGAGACAGATTTATCTATTGAATTTCACACACAGATTTCTGCTATACCACAGGGAATCAAACTTTAAAAAATTTTTGCAATTAACTCGAATTTCTGTATTATGCTCAATTTTATTCTTTAAATTCCACAAAACCTTAGAGAATGTCCACTCTTTTCATACTTACCAGATCAGTAATCAAGTACTCAAGGCTGGCGCACTGTGTTAAAGTACGAAGATTGTCTTAACAGCGTGCAGAAAAGAGCTAGCCAACCAGGGTTTACATTCAAAAGAAAAGTTTCTCCAGTACTGTTCCTGGAACAAGACTACTGATACTGCTCAAATTCTAAAATAATTGTACAATTGCTCCCCAGTATGTTTGTCAGAATGACATTATACTAAACTCCCATTTTCTCTTGTTATTTGATTGTATACATTTGAAGCCAGGATAAGCTATGATGCTGGATTACTTAAGTATAATTTACTAACTTTGAGATACTTTCTGTGCTGCTTTTACTGATAATTAATCTGCAAATATCCTATGGGATCAGCTGCACAAGTCCTTTTACACTCCTTAAGAACATCTTAGCCCAAGCTCTTTAAAAGTCAATGGCAAATTTCTTTCCAGCAGGGAAATGAAAATACAGCCAGAGGCGAAGACAACAATAAACACAAGAGGAAGCTTTAGAAGCACAATACAGTCCTCGTACATCAACTAAGTCAAGGGCAGATTCAGGGCCAGACTCAGCAGAGACTAGTACCTGCACAGCTCAGTGATTTACCTATAAAGCTTTGACTATCTATGAGAGAATTAATGTCTTACATGATGGGGAAATGTTTCAAACCCCTAGAAGTAACTACATTGTATAACATACAAGCAGCTTCCCTATTTTTCAAGTTTTCATCTTGGACAAACATTTTTCAGAATTACACACCTTTACTGTGCTTACCTTCAAGAAACAGCAGAGTCTGGAAACAATGTGGACATGCACATAAGATGAACACTGGAATTTAGGTATTGTCATATCAGCAATACAACAAATCTTTAGTGTTGGACAAATTTATTGTTTTCACGTGGCACAGTCACTCTTCTTAACTAGATAAGGTGTTTTTTCAGTTACTGGGATAAAAGGAATTTGTAGCAGGATTTCAATGCATCAAGTTAGCTTTTTAGCAATTTTTAACCTCTGAAGAGTTTGCCATTTTACAGATTTCTCACCATCCTGCTTCCACTTGCCTTCACTCCCAACCCACCACACCAATCTTATGGGGTTCCTCCTGTCTCCCTCTTCCCCCTGTGCCAATGCAATCTGAAGACTAGATCAGGAGAGACAATGCACATTCTCATTCTAAAATAAATAAAAGAATATAAAGTAATTTCAAAGTAGAATTTAACTTGTTGACCTGCAGGAAAGGCACAGACACAATGAACTCAACCAAGTTTTAAATTCATACCTTCTCTTTTAATAGGTCAACTCTTTCCTTTCTAGAGTTATTTCTCCTTTCATACTTGAACTTTTCTCCTTCAGACAAGTCAGGTGACTAGATTAAGCTACACCATCTTAGTTGCTGATAAACACCTTAAAAACTCCAAACCAGGAGCAAATTACAGCAGAGAGATAATACTACTGAAGTCTGAAGATCCATGTATTTGCATCACTTTTACTCAGTGATTATGCAAATGAGATCCATAATCCAAGGAAGGGAATCACATCAGGATCAGTAAACTGAACAATATTTATATGCTTGGAACAAATATTATTTTACAGCTAGATGTCTAATAACCCTTTTTTCCCTTCAATCTGCCCTTCATGTACATTTAACTGGTAACTACCCTCTCCCTCAAAAGCAAATTTTAATGAAGAGACTAAAGCTTTGATTTCTCCAGTGGAACCTGAAGTTGTTGATGCTCAAATCCCTCCAATTGTTTCTTATATTAAAATTTGTCCTGAAGTGCTCAGTCCACTGATGTCTATTCCAAATAAAGTCTTCACACTCAGGCTTGACTAAATGCGACTTTATAAGCTGTTGAAAAGAATTATTTTGTCAAACAGAGGCTAGCTGGTTTCAAAAGGTTTCACAAGTCAGTTTTCACATTTAAAATTAAATCCTTTTCAATGTATTTTTCAATAGTCTGAACGACCCAAGATCCCCTTATACAAATACCAAAGACTAAGATTAAGATACACCAAGTGTAGTGAGTATGCTACTCTACTACAACAGAAGCATATTTACTGCAAAGAAATAAAAATATTGGTACCTTAATTGTTAAGCTCTATTACTTAATTCAACCCAGCCTTCAACTTGACAATTAATTCCCTCTGACACTAATCCCTCACTACTAAAACATTATTATGGTAATAAACCAAACATTCTTCCAGATTCTGCAAGTGTTGAGAAAACAGTTAAACATGATGGTGAAAGGTGTCAAGTTGTTTTGATGATTGATTTTGTTCCTTTTTAAAGTCCACTTCAATAGTTTTAAGTGGCTGTCTTACTGTAATTCTGCAGAGAATGACTGGTAGTGGCAACCTTAATGAATACAGGGTCCCTATAAAAGGCAAAAGTGAATATAAAATTCCCATTGAAAGAGATCCTACAAATCCCTCTGAAGAGTTAACAGCAAAATGGACCAAGCTCACATAATAAATTAAAGAGGCTGACTGTGTTTTCAAAATATAACATTTCAGCATGTGAAGATTTACCAGCCTCCAGACTGGACAGAAATTCCATGAAAAATATCCAAGTAAGACACTCCATAAAGTAAGTCCACAATTAAGTGCAATCGACAGCATCACCCTTTGAGAAGCACAAATAATATCCATTATGTAGTCTATGTCTTTCTCTTTTCTTTTTTAAGCACTATAAGGTTATAAAAACATAAGCAAAGGCATATTAACATGTTTTTACACTGAACAGTTTGATTATACCATAATTTTCTGCTACTGTCCTTTAAATTGGTTACAAGGTTGAGGAAGATCTACACAGAGGAAGGACACACTGTTCTCTACCTAGCAAGCAAATGAGCTCCCTGTCAAGGAAGTGCATGGAAAAGGGCTGAGAAGGTTTCAGAAAGGAGGCCACATCTCAAGCAGGAGACTGAGAAAACAGTTGCAAGGATCAAACACCCATCAAGGCCTTGGAAAAGAAAACAAAAAGTGCTTCTGAAAAGCTGGAGGAACATACAAGGAGGCAGAAAGCAGTGGCATAACTGAAGCCAGTCAAGGACCCCGGCCCAACCTAAATGCTTGAAGTTCTAATTAACAAGTATTCCATGCCTTAGATTCAGTAAAATTTGGCTTTTGAGACAGCAAAAACTTACAGGATCTCATTGTAAGGAAAGGTCTAGGAAGATCTCAACAGTCCGGCCAACTTGTGCTCTGAATTAATATTACTAATACTGAAACCCTAAAGGTTCATTGAAACATATAATATAAAAGGTATAGGAAATTACTTTATTGCCAGATAGTAAAAAGAAACAAAACCAAACAAATCCAAACCACAAAAAAGCCCCAAACTTGAAAAAATCTTTCGCTTTACGCTGCAGCACCTAGCTGAAATTCATCACTACAGGTCATCTGAAAGCATGCTCTACCCCAACACCTCATTTCTACAGATCATCTGAACAAGATCTAATTCTGCAATTGTTCTTATGCTGGATATATACTTAGGGACTAGACAACAGACCCTCATTGTCCCTGAACACCCTGATAACTTGAAGATGCACCTGGTTAAGGAAAAGAGCAGAAAGGGAACAGGAAAAGTATGATGCCAAAATCAGAGAGCAAAGCCCAGGAACAGCTAGCAGCATGGCCAGCTAGAGAGAAAACAGCAATGAAAAAGACTGGATGAAAGACAAGAACAAAGACAGAAGGACGCATGGGAAAATGGAATGGAACACTTGAGAAAAGCACAGGACAAGCAACGGAAACTTATTGGTCTTGGCATCTATCTTCATTTAAGCAAGAATGGGAATCCCTTATCAAACCATCTCTCTTGTGCCCCCTTGAGTGCTTGATCCAAGTGGTAAAGAAGGTTGTTCATTATCTCAGCTGGAATTTGTAGTGCCATCTATGAGTTCAAATTCAGCTAGCAATCCAAACTGCAAAGACACACATTTCCAAACACAAAATTGTTCTACAGAATCCTACTGCTTCTTCAGACTATTTTAAATAGGAATCCACTTCGTTGTACCCAATCACATATAAAAGTAAAGTAGCTACTGTTCACAGTTCAAGCCAGAAGTTTATAAATAACAACGCCGAAGTACAGAACCAAATCAAGCAGAAGACTGAAGCCAGACATGTCATCAGAACTGTTTTAAGCTCCAATTCTCCATCTCTAAATAGGCACATGGTACCATCTAAACATGCACTGAGAGTAAACTAACAGGAAATCTCATTTCAGCTGTGACTTCAGAGGCAAGACACATACAACTATCCCTTACATGCCAGAAACCAAGCTGAAAAAATGATCTTTTGTAGGACTCCAATAGTTTTTTTCACACTGTGCCAGCGACATGTGGCAAATCAACAACATATGAAGTATTTTAGAAGCAACAACATTTGAAATTATAGCACAAATAACTGCATATAAAAATTTATTTTCTTTTTTAAAAAAACACCGGCTTGAAATACATACATCCCAGACAGCTGATTTGGTGAATGTTTGAGCAGAGCTTTCTAGAAAATAGGTAATGTCACAGAGTTAAAGCTTGCACCACATTTGTTCCACCACAGTGAACCAGATTAATAGCCATGTGCATATAACAGCAATAAAAAATCATGTAGCAGATGCTCTCTGAAGACTCTGTGTTTGGCACCCTACTTTGAAACATCTTAAGCTTTCTAGTTTTGACGAGATCATAGGTACAGGTTAAGGCTACATTTATAGAATTCACCAGCCTTTCAGTATAGAGTTTCAAAATCAAGGCCTGGTTCTCATGATTGCTCCACTTACTGAATAGATCGATGCAAGAATATTGCCACTTTTAGTCTTTGAATTTGCACCTATAACTCTTCTCTAGTACAAAATTAAGTAAAAAAACCCCACCAAAACCCCAGAACAGAAGCCATTCTTTCCAAGTAAAATTGGAAAAAGCAAATTTTCATGAGTATTTTTAAGGATACTTCATATCTTACCCAAGAGCCATAGACTGTCAGCAAGAGCTCTCTGTTCACTCATCACTGAGGTCAAATGTGTTTGCTCATGTAATCCGTGAGCCAGACAGTTACTGATGCATGTGCCTACTGTAAATGTAACTTTTCTCAATGAAGTTCATGGGATTATTCCTACCATTAAGAACTAGGCACGCACTTTAAGCGCGCTTGAATATCTTGCTAAACTGAATACTAATAGTCTTCAGGAGGAGAAACTGCAGCTAAAGTGTTATAAGAGAAGTGACTTTGAGCTTAATGAGATGGCACTCTTCCAATGGAGTAACTATACACTGAAATATGGAAAGTTAATTACTTTGATTTAAGCTTTTGATACACAATTCTGTCTAAACCCAGCATGCTGCTCCACCTGAAGAAGTCTTTAAGCTACAGCGATACAATCAAAATCATACAGATGCATGTGACAGGTGAATAATATTTTCCATTTTTAAAGTGCAGATTTTCATTCCTAGTCTAAATGACAACATTCTAAATTCCAAGCATTTCCTGACAACAAATAGCCAGTTCTTCCCTACATATTCATTCTTACGTTGCGCTAGTGCAATATTTTATAATAGTAAATGGACAGGGAAGAAATTATAGTAGCTAAAGTATGTACATGTGTGTCTCAATTTTAAGAGAAAGCTGCCTAAAATAAAGGGGTTTTGATCAGTTTCAATCAGTAACCTAAGTATTTTATTTTGCAAAATACTAGAACCACAATTGCTACAACTTCTCTGTAAACCCTAAATTTAAAAGTGCAAATCAGAAAACCATTTTAGAATCCATTTACAAGAATGCCTGACACGAAAAAAGGCAGAAAAAAAAATTCAGAGTGTGATTTTTAAATTTAAATGCGTATTTTAGGATAATGAAATCCACAGTTTTAGAAAGAAAAATAGCTTCTTAAAATAAAGTGTTTATGGCTATTACCTTCAAAGGAAGACCTCAAATATTTTATCTGTACTTTCTGCGCTACGTTTCCATGTTGCTTCTAATTAACTTTAGGGATAAAATTGCATACCAAAGGTCAAACCCAACAAATTCTGTCATTATCAAGATAGCATTTGTGGTTTCTTCAACCGCAGCGATGCTTGCTTCACCAACTTCTGTTGCTTTCTTGTTGCCTGGGCTTCCTGAATGGCACAACAAATCCTCTGTAAAGCAACATATTGACAGAAAGGAAATTAAACCACAGTTTTCTTCCATAAGATAGGACTAAGAGAAGCTAATTCAATAAACATTAAAACCTACATACTCACTGGCCAGTTTAAGTTAGGTACACAGCTTCTGATTCACACGCATAACATTCAATCCAGAAAAGCTTCAGTGATACTGTCAATACTTCAGGTATTTGAATTATTTTCCTTTAACAAGTTTTAATATACAAAACCTAAGACACTGCAATTTTAACCTTAAGTTGTTATTGCACACAGTCTCCTGAATGCTTTAGACTATCTTATCTCATTATTTCCCTTGTTAACTCATTCTTCAACATGAAAGCACAGTGAATGCTCCTCAGGCAGAGCAGCCTATTCTGTAACGGGTCTCTGAACATTACCATCTTTTTCACATGCTGAGTTGCAAGAACTGTTAACAATATCAAAAAGAAAGAAGATAAAAAAAAATAAAGATACCCTTGCTGTAGTTTCATCCTGAAGCTGAACTGTCTTTACACATTCCTGACCTGTACCATCCTTCCTCTGGAACATCTTTTGATCCTGTTGCAGAGGGGAACAAAAATGTTCTTCAGGTGACTCACAAAACAAGAATGCAGAATATGATACTTAAATGGCTTGAATGTCAATGCCAGGCTACATTTCAACGTGGCCTCTGTCCAACCCAACATACACTTTCAAGAAAACTTAGTAAATCCTGTCTCATAGTCCTGTAGTGAGCAGTCAGAACCATAAAATAAGGTAAGAGCATGTTTGGACCTTGTCCTGGTTTTGGCTGAAATAAGGGTTAATTTTCTTCCTAGCAGCTAGTGCAATGCTGTGTTTTGGTTTTAGTCAGAGAACAATGCTGATAACACACCCATGTTATAGCTGTTCCTCAGTAGCACTTACCCTGACCAAGGACATATCAGTCTCTCATGCTTTGCCAGTGAGGAGGGGCAGGTGAAGCTGTCAGTAGGCAGAGACAGGACACCTGACCCACACTAGCCAAAGGGGTATTCCATACCACAACACATCATGCCCAGTATATAAACTGGGGAGAGTCACCCAGAAGGGACCAATCACTGCCCAGTGCTGGGTATCGGTTGGCAGATGGTGAGTATTGTACATCACCTATGTTTTCTGAATTGGAATTTCTCTTTTTATTGTTGATTCCTATTATTAGCAGTAGTATTGTTGGTATTATTTTTATTATCCCTATGTTTTACTTCATTTCAATTATTAAACTGTTCTTATCTCAATATGTGGGGTTTATATTCTTACCATTCTCCTCCCCATCCCACCTGGGGGATCCACAACAGACCTTTAAATACTGTCAAATTAAAAATGTTTACATGTTTTTCTTACCAAAACAGTTATTTTTAAAACATTTGCTTCATAACAGGGACAGCATGTAAAGTCTTCAAATAAGTAATCCCACTCTGTTGTTAAATGGCCTAAGATTTCCATTTCTTTTACACGTATCAGTCTCCTGTTCAAAAGAAAACAGTTAATACTCAATTTCTCCCTGGGATTAGAACTTTGCCAGAAAAAATAAAACAAAATGAAGAAATTTCTTTGAGAAGGTATTTTCTGTCTGGACTGAAAGTATCCACTCTGTCACAGCAGAGCCATATTTCCTTAATATATGTTCTGAAATAATAACTTTGTCCTTAAGACTCACAGATGATTTATGGTACCGCATAGCATGTGCAACCAACTTAATGAAAAAGCATCCAGCCGTCCTAATCCAAACATTTTGCTAAAACTGGATACTAGACATTCATCAGTTAATTCAAACCAGCACCTCAAAGTCAGCCTCTACCAGATGAAAGTAGTCAAACAGCTACATGCTAAGTCTACAGTGACACAACTACTACTGGACTGACAGAAGATCAGTTGCTACTGCATACAGTTGCTAGCTCCCTGCCTTTCAATTACTCCAAAGCTTCAGTGTCAGCCTGAACACTAAGACAAAAATAGGTGGCAGTTTTAATGAGTTTAATATTAATTTTCAGACCTGTACAAAAACTTACGTCTCCATTTACAGTATCCGTTAATTAATAAGATTGTAAGCATGCATTATAAAAATGTTGGTTTGACTGTAAAAGGTTCCTACAAGCTGATGTGAAAAGTTAGAAACAATGATATCCATGATATGATAAAGGGCCACTGACATCAGAGTAAATTGTCTTCCTGAACTAGTATCTAGTATTGACAACATTACCATATTACATTTTCCATACAGGAAACAAAATAAACTTTAAAAAAGAAAAAAACAAGAAGAAAATGGATAAGGAAAGTAAATATGCAGAGAACAGCAATCAGTTTAAACCTAGCAGATGTCTAATCCCCAAGCTGAAATGCAGACAAGCCCTTACAGAAAGCTTGAGGACTTAATACCTATTGGTAACAACAAGGCTTGCTCTTCTGCCTCTTGGAAGTGCACAGTGGTATCGATAGCTCTCTTCTTCCAGCTTTCTGATGTGCAATTTCTGAAACAGAAATAGAAATTAATTTCTGGCCTGTAAAAAGAAAACTCAAAGCAGGGGTTTCAATTCAAAAACCTTTTAAAAAAGTTACCTCATTGAACTGATTCTTTGAATGCAGTCTCTCAAAGTGTTCTCACTCATGAAGCTGAATCACTGAAAGGTCTGATCTGTCCCACTCAAAAGGTGGAACATTGACACTGCAGGATCAGACCATTTTTTCAGCTTTAATTTCCTTTCTGTGCTAATAATTGTTTAGTAACATTCATTCTGTTACACCCCATGCTGCAGACTTGCTTCAAGAGTGAAAATTCTGCAACAGCACCTTTAAAAGGAGACAGCACATGACCCAGATCCTTAGAAATCTTAGAAATAATCTATCAAGTTACAGATACTCAATTTACCTCCAGATCAGGCTTCTGAAGCACTGTACGGACAAGTCTATTCAACATCCAAAATAAGAAGGCATATGAAAGTACAGATCAAATTACTCAGCATGTTTCTGTTAGACAATGACAACTCAAGTGACTTTATAAAGTGCTGGAAAAAAGATGTGTACACTCAGGACTTTGCCTCATCCAGCCAGTGAGAGGATCAGGATTCCATGTGTGCTCAAGGAGTTTTGAACAAACACAGGGCTCCAGCACAGTAGTCATAAAAGCTGCATCAGGGATTAATCTAGTAACATTCTTTGATCACCATGAGCAAAATAAAACTTACCATCTATCGCTAAAATAAAGAGCTTTCAGCTTTCATCGCAGGGTAATCACCTGAGATGCTGAACTTCGACCTATGGTACATGCCTCTCAAACATATACTCTACCATCTACCACTAAAATAAAGAGCTTTCAGCTTTCATCGCAGGGTAATCACCTGAGATGCTGAACTTCGACCTATGGTACATGCCTCTCAAACATATACTCTACCATCTACCACTAAATTTCTCAAGTTGTTTCTGATAAATGAGTGAGAACTAATTGAGGAGGAAGGACTGAAACTTCAGTATCTTTTCAGTTATTCCTTGCAAAGATGCATTTCCTTCCGTATTTCAGAGCTAGATGGATAAAACTGGTAAGATGACAACAGAAGCATGACTTGACTCCACATTTATCTATGATCAATCTACCCTATAGAGTGTAAGAACTCCACACAGTTTAAGTAACAAAACCGATGAGATCTTTCATCAACTCAGCTTACAACAGAATTAAAAGAGGCTCCAACATCTATTTATGTTTGCATTTTATTTTTATGTATTTAGATGTTCAACAACTGTCTCAAAGCATCATCATACATTGTAACCAGCCCCAAAAATCCTTTAAGCTCAAAAGTGGATTCATATTCACGAGTTTTAATCAACAGCATAGTGCTCTCCTGGGTTTGTTCCCTAGTGATGCAGTGATTGAAAAACATTTTAATTCAGCATTTTACAGCAACCAAAAATAGAGGGTCCATATCTTCTATAAAAAAATATCACTTTGACCATCTCAAAAATTCCTGAAACTGCTAAATGTACAGGAAAGGGAAAAAAACCCCAAACACCAGAAAGACTGCTTATCTTAGATTCTCTTCTAAACATCAGAAGAAAGATGGCAGCATATGACTAAAATCAAAGTATGAACTCATGCTTTGTACCTGAACATTAGCTGGTTTAAAATCAAGTACAAATTAAAGAAATACAAAACCAGCAACATGTAAGAATGGAATTCAAAGCCTGCAATCCATGCTTTGAATCCTTTTGTTGGCTATGCAGTAACGAGATGTGCCTCATATTAAAACATTCATAAGCACGTTCCTCTATTTCAACTTGAAGCTTGGTTAGAAAGCCTGTTTCTCATAACTCAGTAGCAATCCTGATCATGTATTTAGACTTTACATGCAATATGTTGCTGGAGTAAGAGTTCCCACAGAGCTCTGTGCCTAAGAGATGCAATATTTCTCAGCGCTATTCTCAATACACCTCACAGACATCAGCACAATAACACTATGTAAAAAGGGGGTTGCTCTTGATGCAAATTACTCTGTGATCTGCACACTCTTAAAATTCAAGCATCTTTATCAAAAGCTTTTATTTTTATGTGAATACTAGAGCACTTGAGAGAAGTTCAACTCACTCTTATTTTATGTGGAAGTGAAAGAACCAGTGCTAATTTACACGGCAGAAAGCTACTCAACCAGAAACATAATCTACAGTTTCTAGCATAGTATTCTCTTCTGCCACATCACACTGTCTCACCACCAGGTCTCAATTATTCATGAAGTGTTCTGCATTCTTTATAAAGCTCCATGCTTTAACTGGGAAATGAAGCAAAGCAATGCCATAAACATTGAATAATGTATGAACTGCATCATGTCAGACTCTTAAGTGCTGGGCTTAGAAGACAGTCTCCTTACCAGAGCAGGCATCAATACCTGTGCATTAAACAGCAAAGGCTAACAAAGCCAAAGGCATTCATTGCAGTTCTAGCAAATCTCATCAAACACTCCTCATACAAAGATTAAGACTCATGAGAACTTGCTCCGCGCAAAACTGTTCTCCTCAAGGTTCCCTGTATGTTCTTTATTTCTGCAGCTATACGTACTGTGCATTTATGTATCACAAAATACACTCTGCACTACAAAGCCTCACTGCATGAGCTAGAGACAAGGCCTGAAAGACCTGATTTTCCAGATGTTGAATTGACTGAACAGACCCCTATCTATAAGCCTATATATATTAGATCCAGCACTTCTGGGAAAATGGCTGCATAAACAAGCTTACACAAGTGCACTGACCTACTCCATCTGGCTACCATCCTCATCCTGCACATAAAACACCTTCTGAGTCGAAAGAAGCAGCTTGGTTTTGAAAACCTGTGCATATGCTCCTCCTAAGAACAAGCTGCAATGTCTACCAATGACTGTATTGCACATACAAGTGAGTATTTAAGTAAAACTTTTTTTGTTCAACCACCTGATGGTATGGAGCCATCCATTCCTTAAGGAAACCTTACAAGGTTTCACCCTTGAGGCATATGCATTAAAGTTGGTTAAGAAAGAGATGAGATGGTGGGGACTCTGGTTAAGCTACTCCCAACATCGGGCCAAAACTGGATCCAAAAAATCAACACCACTAGTACCTATAAGCTGAGTTATTTGAGAATAAATTTGCAAATATATATGAAACTGAATTCTGATTTGTCTTCCTTGTTAAATATCCTATTTCCTGTAAAGACACTGTCCCTCTCTGGCTTGTAATTTACTTCAGAAAACAAAACCTTCCCAACAGTAACCTCTAGCATAATAATCAACATTAGTTGGTTAAAAAAAAAAAAAAACAAACAACAAAACAAACAAACCTGTATTCAATTAACTGACTTTTGAAAAGAAGAAAACTGTATGTAGCGAAATATAAAGAGGATTCATTATTGGTTAGCATACAATTCCAATCTACACCATTCAGATCTAAGAAAAATACAAGTATTATACAAGTATTAAACATGCAGGAATGGCATAATACCTATTTCTCAGTGTTACTTGTGGTAACTGCTCCTTTTTGACAGGTGCAAAAAATATAGTGCAAAGAATAAAAGTATCTCATTACATGAAGAACTTTGGTCAGCTCAGTATGTCACAATGACTTCATTTCATCTACTCAACTGAAATAAAAATTCACCAAATGATTTATTTTCTTAAACAATTTTAAATTAAATAAGCTGAGTATTCACATTAGGCATTAGCAGAGAGATGTCTGCTCAACTACTTTTTCATGTATCACAGGCAACCAATTTGCTGAGAACAGCTTGTTAATTTATAAGATAGGGTATTAGAAATCATATTTATGTCAGCACTTAATTTAGAAATAGATATTTATATATCTGTTACATATATATGTAAATTCATGCTAACAGCTGAAAATTTACATTTCAGTATGTTGAACAAGAAAGTCTGAAAAGACTGTGAATGGAACCAGAGTCAACTGAGCTGGCTGTATCTTTTAATTGACAAAATTTCATAACAAAGTAGTAATAGCAGCTTGAAGTCTTGAAGTGATAGTGGATCATCACATGTATAAATGGCAGGCCTATGGCATATTACAGAAAATAAAAATCCAAGTTTTCTTAGCATTTAGATGGAAACAGTATTTCTATATAATGAAATAATAAGCATTTTCATAGAAGATAACGCCATTGAATATCACTATCTGAAGTTTTACCCAAGTATCAAAATGTTGCTTTCTCCCTTCATCCACAGCCCTAGCTCTAGGAGAACACTAATAAATGAATGAACAGCATCTACCCTACCATGGTTTGGGTTTTCTTCCCAAGTGCTTTTTGCTGCTGCCATTCATAAGGAGCTACAAGTCCTTAGAAAAACAAATACCTAGTCTTAACTCAAGATGGTTAGCTCAAGTTTATTTGTTTTTCTTAGGCTAGAGAACATGAAACTGTTTTATTCAACTGCTACACAGAAAAGATAGGGATGAAGTAGCAAAGACATGTTAAATGCAATCATGCCCTTAATCTAAATACTTAAGGCAGAGAAAAGACCATGACAGAAATAAAGAAGAAATATGGAAAAGGTTTACTCCATTATTCCAGTTCTTGCTGCGTATGCCAGGAGAGAAAGAGAGAGTAACATTAGAAACAGAACAGAAAACAAGGATTAAAAGAACATCTAGAAAGTAGTAGCAAATATGTACGTTTTGGTCTTAAATTGTTGATGTAGGCAGTTCTTCCACTTTTTAGCAACAAAACAAGCATTTTAAGATAAGTTTTGAAAACATGATAGCTGAAATAAAAATTAACTGGATTATCATTAGGACTTGGAAAGAACTATTATTCATCCTCTATATGTTAGCCAGAGCCAGATGTAAAAGCAAGTGCAACATCCACACTATGCATGTAGCTATGACATGCTGCTATTAAGAACAACATACAGCAGCACAAAAGGTGGTATTTTGAGAATTCATTTAGTTTTTTGCAACTGCTGATACCACAAAAAAACCCAACCAAAAGCCAAAACCAAAACCAATCAAACCAAATTTCAGTAGTTGTATTTAAGCTCTTTATGTCTCATTTGTTGTTTAGTTTTTAAAGCAACCTCAGATTTGTCATAAAGCAAAACATTAGAACTGAGTACCAAAGTGTTTTTGTTGCCACATACTTGAATCATTATCTTAGTAATTCTTATTAGCACTACCTCCTTCCAGAGAATGAGATATGCTATTACAGAACATAATGGGCAGAAGATCATTTAACAGCAAAACTGTAGTTTTGTTGTAGGGGCAAATTTTCACTACAGGTAACGACTGCCACAGGTTCCTGGCGGCTTTATTTTTTTTTAACATAATCCTTATGGAACCCTTTGGTTAGAGAATTTTAACTGTATTTACAATGCAAGTCATACCTCAAATAAATCATAACCCTCAGCTTCCACCCTATCGTATGGTCGGATGATGCCATCTTCACGAATGAAACGTGGAGGACGGAGGCTGGATACTTCTTCAGTTGATTCTGCCACCCTGCCATAGACAATAATTCTGAGTTTCAACGATACATCTTTAAAAAGTCCCCCTTTCACTTGCCACATAACCCTCTTGCACTTCCTAGGTACTCTACAGGTATAGATAGTAAAAACACACTGCTACTAATAAATCCAAAATAACATTGGTCAACTAGACAGCTACAGAATAATCTGCAGAAGTTTAATCCCAACCATGGATAATTTACTAAGGGTTCTCATGTTTACCAACATGTTTAACTTCCCTTTAAAACACAAGAAGCCCACAATGCGCACTGCTAACCAAATTTCAAACTGGCAAACAATTGCAGTGGTTGATTTTTTTAGAACAAGTGTAAGTGCCATCTAGCTATCTGCATTCAGCACTACACAAACCTAACCTCAAAAGTAAAGTTTACACAAGATCTTGTAGTTACTTTCTGATCAGGGGAGGGAATGACAAGAGAAAATTGAGTAGTTTTTGTTTACCTGCACTCCAATACTGCAAGATGTATTTTGAAGCAGCAATTTCCAGATCATCATGAAATACGTTCATTAGAAGCTACTTCACATCTCTTAACCCCATCTATCCTGGTGCATATTGTACTTACTACAAACAATTGTGTGTTACTACTGCATCACTTTACCACCTGGTACCCAGTATATGCAGACAAAGTACTTCTTAAGTTCCTCCTGACATTTTACCTTTGAATTCCCTGGAAGGTACTGCTTGCCATATCTACAATGCCTCCTGTTGGGCGGGCTACCACCCCTACAAGCCCCTTTCCAATGCCTTTGAAGAATCCAGCTGCACCTTCTTTTTTAGCTCCTTTAGAAAAAAAAAAAAAAAAAGGCACATAAATAGATTTAAAAACACAAAACATGGAATAAAACCATTACTGCTCCGGGCTGCACTAGAACTGGTTTGTAGGGGAAACAACCCACAGCAATTCATTATGTACAATCCACTTACTGAAAAAACCCTTCTCCATGAGAAGTCACACCTAGCTTCTTTGTCTGTTCAGATACATAGCTATTCACTCAACACCTTACCAGCCTCTGAAACCAGCATAACTAAGATGTTAACTCCTTCCCACACTTTCACTCTGGACCATAGGCCAAAATACTAATTTTTATAGGTGGATAGGTAGAAAACAATGACAAAATAATCTAAAGACTCTAAGAATGCACAAGTACAATGGAAGCCAACTATTTCTATCTCAAAATTACATCTTTTGGATAATACATAGCTATGGAAAAGCCAAGACAATGTTTAGAAAGCATGTGTGTTCCTCCACCAGTGAGAGAAGGACTACACCTCAAAGTATTTGCCAATAAAGTATAAAATACAATACAGTTACAAGTAACTTCTAACATTTAAAACCCTTTGACATGAGTTCTAATGAGAGGCATTTTATCTTGGATTTCTTCATCATCTGTCACACTGATAAAGTGACTGTGTTCACAAAAACATACACTGATCTCAGACATAAAATCAAACATGCTTTTGTAGATTGCTCCAATCTTTGGAGTCTCCAAAAACCTTTTCAGTTGTTGCTTTTTAATTTATTATTTTTTAGTAGCTTTTTCTGTCTTCAAACAGTAAATTGGGTACCACAGCAGGCCTAACAAAATATATCATGAAGATACATTCACCTTCCCTTTATTCATACCAAGGCTGAAAAGGTGGTAAGGCAATAACAGCTAGGAATAGATTTGAGTAAATCACCACATAAGGTCACATCTGAATTAGCAATATAAAGATGAACTTGTTACCCTCTATCCACACTTGGCTTAGTATTTCTTAAAATTACAAAGTAAATTATAATGTATTGGGAAACCATTCAAGCAGTGCTGTGCAGCTTTAGTGCTTACCTTCTACAGGTTTCGTGATTATTCCAGTCACACCTCCAACAACACCCTAAAATGAAGGAGATAATTATGCTCCTACATAGAAACAGGAATGTTGCAAATCCAATCAGGCAACCAGTTTTCTCTCATCCTTCATTTTAGAACTTTATGTAACACTGTTTGGCTGGAGTTTTTGGCTTAGTTCTTTTTTACTTTAACATTTTAAGAAAATTATAACTGAGGGAAAGAAGAGAGGGAGAAAACCTAAAATGGGTGAATCAACATTTATGCTAGCAAGAAAGACCAACAAATGTTTTGTATAGCAATCAGTCTTGCAATAATTAAGAAAGTCACTATTTCACTTTCAGAACTAACAGGAAGCTGCAAGAATTCTGGTCATGAGTGAGTGATACCACATATTCAAGATAAATTGACATCAAATAACTTCTGGAATACTTCAAAGGTCCAGTAGTTTAACGACACTAAGGCAGAAGACTAAAACTCACTGAGGTAACTTCCAAAGTTACAGCAAACACTATCAGAAATAACTTCACAATGTCTATTACTTAAAATTATTCAGAAATATGTTGACTGCTTTGATTTTGAATGGAAAGTAACAGAATTTATTAGAAGACTTAAATGGCATTCAGGTAATACAGAACTCTCAGTAATGGTTTACATTATTGATACTAAGAAGTTCTTCCCTGTGAGGGTGCTGAGGCACTGGCATAGGGTGTCCAGAGAAGCTGTGGCTGCCCCATCCTTGGCAGTGTTCAAGGCCAGGTTGGACACAGGGGCTTGGAGCAACCCTCTCTAGTGGGAGGTGTCCCTGCCTGTGGCAGGGGGTTGGAACTGGATGAGCTTTAAGGTTCTTTCCAACCCAACCATTCTATGATTCATGATCCTACTTCACACTTCATCTAGAAACAGATGTGATCTTTCAGCAACCAGAACAGGTTCCTGATTTTAGATTTTAAAAAAATACAGGAGTTGCACAGCTTCTGTTTCAGAAAAATCTCTCCAACCAAACGCAGTACTTACTCTTATACACGTTCTACTTGCTTTCATGTTTACTTTTTTAAAGTCAAGAAAACCCAGCAGTTTTTATAAGACCTCAGCATAGACAAAGCCATTCCTAGTATGCAACGCATGCCCAGAGCTCCTAATTCCAACTGACTTAAATAACAGAACTGGCTGCAAAGTAAAATAAGGGCCCAATTACTTGAATTACATAAAACATTAATTGAACATGGAAAACTACTTGTTTATTTATATGTCACTGGAAAAATTAGTATTACTTCCTACACTTTTCCTTTCTGAGACTTTACCTTCAATTCCCTCCGGTTTGCCAAAAACACAACCTTAAACACTGAAGCTGATAGACTATTCTCAGTACCCTACAAATCAACTGCCAGTTTTGTCTCCTGTATTTCGTTCATGAACTGATAATGAAAACTTGCTTGCTTGTAATTTTCAAGCACGAGTTAAGGGCTGGCACATCGTTATCTCAACTCCAAATTCCTACCCGTAACAAGCCTTTTCCTCCTTTGGCCAGGCTGTCACCAAAGTCTTTCGGCTGCCGGCCCATTTCCTCTCTCCGTTTCTGCTGAAACTCTTTATCCATAGTAATAGCAGCCAAACCTTTTCCAACAGAACCCGTGATCCTAGACACCACTCCTGCTGCACCACCTGATGGAACAAGTCAGAAAGCAAAAGGCACTGTTTTTTCCCAGTTTAACAGCAAGCAACACACAAGAAACCACAAAGCTCAGTGATTTCCTTTCATACTCAGTTTTGATATTCCAAATTACCCTGTGTGACTACCACATGTTGTCCTGCGAAAACTCCAGAATCTAGCCTGAAATCCATAAATGCAGCAAAAGGTAACTCGTTAAATCACTTCAGTACATGTTGTACAGCATATTGGATGGAATAATATTTTCTGCAATTACTGTGAGCTCTTAGCTAAATAAAAATCTAAAGCAACTGCAATAGTAGCTGCTCTTAAGAACACTTCTTGGGCTTCTCCAGATATTTTAGGACCATTAGAATTTTTTTCCTTATTCATCCACAGCATGTTACAAATGCCTCCCAGTTTGCTTGCTCAGTCTGCAAGACAGACATTTAGACAGTCTCAAATAAGACAGGTATGAATGATATATCATGACTACTGGCAATAGTAACTGACAAACACTCATCAAAAAATATCATGTAGATATTTTAAAAATATAACTTTGCCTTCAAAATAAGAAAAAAAAAATGCACTCCATGGGTTAACCTAATTTACTGAAACAGTAACAATGAGATACGTACCCACTGTGTGCCCAAGAAGACTTCTAACACCGATTACAAAGCCTTCAGCAAATTCTTCAGGTCCTTGAACAGCACCCTAAAAATTAAGTTTATTAAGAATAGCAGAAAACTATAAATTTATGACTCTGTTTCAAGAAAAAAATTAGCAATTCCTTTACATTGATGAAAATAAGGCCATTTGAATGTTATTCAAGTTAACATACAGAATTACTGTTTTCTTAGCTGTTGGAAGGTGTAGAGTACAGTGGCAACAAAATCACAACTCTATCAGTACATTCAATCAGCCTACTATTCATACACAGTTGAAGAATCAGGAAGTTATACCTGGAATGGCTCATAGAAGAAAGCTTCAACTCCCTCAGACAAGCCTCTGATTAAGCCAAATGGATTTCCAAGAACATCTAACCCAAGTACAAGAACATACATCTGTTTCAAGAACTAAAGAAAGAAAAAAAGAAGGGAGAAACAAAAGTAGTGTTACTATTTATTGTTACACACAGTTCCATGCTAGAACCCATGGTAAATTTTTTACTTTACTACCGAAGTAAAGTGCTAGAGTACTCAACTAAGTATTCCTACTAGAATGAAGACAGGCTTGGGCAAAAGATGCAATGTATGTGTGGATAACTACTAGAATACTTTGGTGAACAGAGGTACATAAAAAGGACAGAAGCAATCACTTAGAATTCTTAACACGCACTGTCAGGACACTTCTGTATTTACATTTTCATAATGTGCCACCAGATTTCTATTCAGCACCATGAAATACAAAATTAGTAGCTTTTAGAGGTATTCACCTTTTCTTTCTAATTTTCTGCATTCTGTACGACACTTAAAATCTTACACAAAAGCTTGATAAAATAAGCTTACTTGTTCACTATAATGTCTAACAACTCTCTTCATCAGTTGGTCTCTCTTGTAGAACTGATATTTAATTTCAAAGAAAGCAAGTCTGAAAGACAAGTAATCACATGTAAGTCATACATACTCTTCCTCCTTCTAAATAGTTCTCTTTTCCTTCAGATAACCCTGAAGCCCTATTCTCTTAAAAAGAAACCCAAGCCCTACCTTCCCTCCACTCCTCCCTTTTCCCAATGGCTGTATACATTTATACTAGAGTCAGTTTAGCACTGACCCACTTATTAAATGTAGTTTTTTTAAAAACAAACAAATTTCATTAGCTTACTTGAAAATAAGATCATCCACATCCGTTAGAGTAGCTCCAATACTTTTTAACAGCAAATTCAGAGAATGGATGGCTATCATCTCTTCCCCTTTATCTGAATCTTCTCCACCAGAAGCCAGAGAGAGACTCAAATGCAGCTGCCATGACACAATTAGTAAAACAAGACAAGTGAAGACAAAAAGATACATGGCAGACAGGCTGTGTGGCGCATATCCAATGGTGAAACAGTGAAAAGGTGGTCGTACTTGCTTGAGGAAATGACCAGTTTCAACAAACGCTCAAACTGACAGTGGTATAACTTCCATAACATATATACTTATCACTATTGCCCTAGAGAAGTGTCAGATTGCCCTAGCTTTTCTCATGTTATAATCTGTAAACTTTGTGTAAACACTGACAGAAATGACATGTTAAATAGGTGGAGCCTAATTTCCAATACAAATTAAATTTTGAGTTCTGATTTATTTAACTAGCTTGTGTGTATTTTTGCAAGTAGTCATGCTTTTGGGGAAATATATGAACTTTAACACTGTAAAATGAGATTGCTTAGTGTGGATAAGACACTCACTTTTCTTAGGGGTGGAGAAGGCATTATCCAGTGGTTTAAAATATTAAGATGAGTCACTGAAGTAAGGTGAAAAAAACAGGACAAAAAGAAGCCCAAGCCCCTTCCCGTACTTAGCAGGCATTACCTCTAGACATTTCACATAAAGGTACAAGAGAGACTTAAAATTATAACTATTTCTTCAACAACTTCAACCAGACTAGCTAGAGATAATATTAAAATATCACAATAGTGTCTTGCTCCTCCAGTGTTTTCCCTGACTTCACATTCCTAAGCACAATCCTATCAGAAAAAAAAGCAGTAACAGGGAAAACTAAGGGTATCCTAACAGATATCAAGTGAAATAATTAGAAAGTTGATAAACTTGCTGGAATTTCATCATCTGTATTGGGGTCTATGTCTGTCTTGTATATCTTCAATGAAAAGAAAAGTAAGTGATTTTTTTCTTCAAATTCTTATTCAAGCTGATAGAGGAGCATCATGTTTATTCAGAACAATGAAGAATTACTGATGATTGACCTTTCTTGCTCTGAAAATCTAACTGGCTCAAGAGAGACATGAAGACAAGCCCAGGAAAGTGTATTTTATTACAATTTATCACCTATCAACTTCAGGTCAGCATTTTATCTAGCTTTCCTCATTATTATACCCATTGATTCTTCCCACTTAGTGGTGCTTAAGGGTCCATTGGCATTCATGAGCAAATAAAAGTTTTCCAGCAAAGTATTAAGTTTGAAAGAAGCATATGTAGCCAGCATGAAAACCTCTATTATCCAAAGACTGATCTGAGGATATATTTAAGGAATTGAGAGATCATTGCTATAAAGCATTTTATTAACCAAAAGTACCTCTATTACATACCTTAACTGGAGAAATGTGGAAATGCTCAAAGAAGCTGAGCATTGACAGGTCTGTTAGGGAAGACTCCATTAGTTCAGTGTTAAGAGCATCCACATCTTGCTGAATTAATTTAGACTTTTATTAAAAAAAAGAAGAAAAAACAAAAGTTTATCTCATCAAAATATATGTAATATAATTAATAAAATTCTATGTAGATTTATATAAAATATACAAATATAAGTAAACACATAATTTCTGCATGACTTTTCTATTTTATGCTTTATGACTTGATATGCCCTTAAATTGCTCAGTCACACTAGGTCTCTCTTCTAATTAATTTAGAAATATTAGTAAAATAACTCACTTCCTGAGGTTCTTTGCATTTTTGTATTTCCTTACAAAATTAGAATTTTTATACTGTACATCCAAAGATATAACTTCAAAGAAAAAGAAATTTGTATGAATGACTTTCCTACACACCCTAGAAACAAATGTGATCTTTCTGAATACTATCCACCTATATAAGAACTAATTTAGAGTCATGAAAATCTGTTCATTCTGCTTTCTAAAGACAAAAGACACTGCAGACTGACTTTTAGAAGCACATGCTATAAACCCTGACTTTATTTCACATCACCTGTAACACATTGTAGCCAAAGCTGAAACAATTGTGCCAATCAATGAAACATTAAAATACCAGAAAACAGTTACACATACCCAGGTAGAACAATTACTCGAACTTGCTACTTGGTAATGTTCACAGCAAATCTAACAGAAATAACCAAAGCTTCACTGACAATTACCTCACCACGTCCCTTCAGTCACTGTTGTCAAATGCAACATTCGCTCATTTAAACTGTATTTTCAGAAAATTACAACACTGTTACTATAAAGGCCCTGTTCTGCAAGAATCAGTTTCTCTCATGCGTTACCCGTTGTCTTTCAGCTTCTGGGTCTGTAGATGGGGTGAAAAATTCACTAAGTGCTCCTAAAAATCCTTGATCAATTTTCAGAGCCATTTCCTGGATGAGAACCATGAAATACCTAAATTGGGAAAGAAAACCAGTATATAATCATAGAAGTTTAACTTAAATATCATGTTTACCCGATGTAACTCAAGTTTTGTTATGCAATGTTGCGTATTAATCTATGAAATCATCTATTTACAGTTAGAAGCTCACAAAGCTATACATTACTGTAGAGCATTCATACCCTAACACAACCAAAATTATGCTAGAATACTAACCACCACCAAATACTTCTTATATTCGTACGCTATGATCCCATGTGCTCCATGAATAACGTCACCTAAACAGCATATTACTTCTTCTCCACCTGCGTCTTTCCAAAAAATCATATTATAGAATATTTCTCTTGTTAAAATTCACTATCCTCAAATCTCCTATCCACAACAGTTGGATACAGACACTTGCATTAGAAACCATCAGCATAACGGTTTTAATTCATTTTTGGTACAAAAACTCAAGATGCAGCTATATTAACTAAGGAACATATATTTCACAATAGAACACACTGTACTAATGCAATGGGCTTCATTAGAGACTGTATGAGTTGTCTGTTTTCAGAGCACCCAATATACCCAACACTGTATGGCAAACAGGCAGACATGTATCTTGTAGTACAAGAGGGAAATCACCTTGATTACTACGAAATTTGCATAACAGCTCCCTTCATGTGGTCAGTCCTGACTTTCTACAAGTAAGTTTTTTCTAGAATGATGTTTTTTTTTCACTGGAGATGTTTAAAAATCCAATCCAGAGACAAGAATTGTTTGGATATGAGATTGTGAGCCTTAAAACAAGGTTCCCTTCAAAAATGCAGTAAGTCTCTCAAACTGTACTACAACACATTGTTCAACTCACTTGAATTGTAGTACTTTGCTGTATTCGTTGAATCTAGTGATGACACTGATGTCAACAAAGGGTTTTGGTTCTAAACAGGAAAAAAAAAATGAATTTAAGTGTACACTAAAATTATATTGCCATGTTACCACTTTCAATGCTGAATAAATCTCATTCTCTTACCTGAATCCAAAGCAATCGACTTGGGAGGGGCTACAGGGTGAAATACAACAGGAAACATCGATCCTGGTAACTGGTTATCAACCTATAAAATTATTACATAATTACAGTAATATTTTAATGACACCATAATTAAAGACCATTTCCATCTTAGAAGGCTTGAGGCTATTTAGATTGTATTCAAGAGACACCTATTCTTATTTAGTGGGAAAGAAACAAGAGGAAGAAGATCACTCTCATATTATTTTGGAATGTTACCTATCCAGTTATAAAAGGTCAGGCGGCCCGAAGTGTTGCACAAGGGATGCTTACACAAGTTCACAAAGACTCATTTAGAGCGTCTGCAGCTGATGGCATACATTGACTAGGAGAGTGAAAATTACCTAAGGCAAAAATTAAAGTGCAAAAGGTAGAAGGAAAGAGGAAGCTCTTCCCCACCAGCAGATCAGGAAAAGGGGCAATGACTGCCCTCCCTTAGGAGACTCTGAAGCGCAGCAAATGGAGCTCATGATGACAATGATGATGATTTCTCACCATCATTTTCTTCTGGTACCAAAAACTTCTCACTAGTGCCTCCTCAAGCGCTTCACTGGTTAATTTAGCAACACCATTAGTACTGACTGGAATATGGTAGTCACTGCAATTGTTGCACATTAAGCCACTGGAAATATTACATGCAGATATATTATTACATGCTATTTTTGAGTATTTAAATCTCTATTACCTATTTTCCATCAGACAGGTAGCTTTTCCTTTCCTGAACCTCTAGATACACTCTCTAGAATAATGGTACACAACTATGTACAAGATTGAGGTTTTTGTTTGGTTTAAAACACCCCCTTTTGAAATAAACTTTCATCATAGCACCCTGCTTTATATTTATCCAGTTTTGTGTATTTCTTTTTCCCATACTACTTGCAAAATCCTGGGATGGCAGTTCTGAAGTACTTCATAAATTTCTAGCTCTTCTCCTACCCTGATACAGTGAGCAGAGCACCATGTATGTACAATTTAGAGATACTTCTTCATAGAAATCAAAAGCCTTAAAGTATCTGTTTAGTTTAGAGAACATGATGGAAGCTGGTACCTGCAGCCAATACAATTGCGCCCGTAAGCTTCTTTGGTGAGGCGACTGCTTGAATTCAACCTTAATTCCTGGCAAGAAGTTACGTCGGATGCTGCATCTGACCGGGAGACGCATTTCCATTGGAACCTTACTAAAATTCACCTAAAATATAAGAAGGCAGAGCTAACACAGCTTAATAAAAGAAATAATAAAATGTTATGTTACTAGTGAACAGACGAGCAAATAAAACCTGTGTTTTTCCTTATTTCATAATCACATGGCTACTTAATTACTCGATCCAATTATCTTCATGGAAAGGAACAAAAACCACAAGTTACTCTGATAAGCATATTACACTGCAACTTTACGTGCCCCAAGCAGGAACCTCTGTGTCATCTTAAGTGACTACTTCTGCATGAGTTACATATTACGCTGGCATAATAATTAGATATTTACATGCAGCTGAGTACTTTCCCAGCTCGTGCTTTTACCCTGATCCTGAAACATTTAAGTTATGAGGAGTAAAAGGAAAAAGCTCTCATTTATTCCGAGTCAAATGTAATGATTTATATATACAAAGTTTTGGTACGACATAGTTCAAATGCACTACTGCAATGTACAAAACTTCAGTATTCACATAACTGGGGGCACCCATGTTTTTCAAATGAAAGGACGATGTTGAAAACAAAGCTGATTATGGTACTGTGAGATGCCTGTTTTTGACTTAGCCATTTCACCATATTACATTTATGCATGGAATACAGGCATGTATAATTAATATCTGAAAAATCTCAGGTAAGTGAATTAATTTCCAGTCTTTGAGCACTATAGGCTCCTTCATCATACCAAGTCATGTGAACTGCAGCTTACCAAGAAGCTAAATCCAAGATTCTGCTAAGAATTTAAGTTACACCACTGAGAACATAGGTTCATTACTAACATGCACACATCAAGCAATCTTTTCTACCACACGAAAGCAAAATTCTTTGAGATTCTTTCTTCATAATACAAGTCTCCAAAATACCTTAATACTGCCTCTGCATTGCCGCCGTATCAAAATATTCTCCTGTGTACAATATGAAACTACTCCAAAAAAGAGCTTTCCCTTTTTCATGTTTCTGTTAAAGCAGCATTTATCCTTAATTAGCAGCACAGAAGTCTGTTTTAACAGTTACACCATGTTCTGCAGTCATTCTAACTCTGAAACCTCAGAACATACCTCAACATTGCTGTCTAGTTTATGCCAACCTGGAGCTTGGAAAGCAGTCTTACAAAGATACTTCTGATAAGCTTGTTCCAACAGATTTATTTGCTTTTGATTAAATGGCTTCCACTTTTGCTTCTGTTTCTGTTCCCAAACAACACCAGAACTGCAAGACAAATAATAAGGTTAATAGTTTAAAAGTAGTGAAACCTTTCCTATGCAAAACTATTGTTTACAATTTTTTTATTAGAATCCAATAAAGAAGGCAGTTAAATCCTGTATACTCAAATTGCACAACAGGAATAAAGGCAGAACTTTATTTTACATAAAAAGGATTTATATTAATTTCATTTGAAAGATATCACTTTCAACTCAACTGTACTGCTAATATTTCAATATGCTGTCAAATTTTGATTATTCAAAGGAATAGGTAGGCCTCCATGTGCAGTACCTAGTAATTCCTATATAGGAGATTTCTTTTTTATTTTCATTGTTAACAAGAGAAAGTCCAAGACTATGGATTGACAAGTTTATTTCTTGATCAGGTTGCTCCAGCTCTTCCGCTTGTCGTGCTTTAGAAACTAATGCAACATCATCTGTGAAAAGCAGCACTCGTTGGCGTCCATCCAGGAAGGACACCCAGTGTATTTGAGTATTTGCGTTGTAAGGGAATTGGCCACATTCATCCTGTATTGGGAGGGAGAAATAAAGAAGTATGTATATATATATATACATAAAGTATATCAGAGGAGTAAATCCATGAAATATTGAACTCCAGGGAGTTCAGCTGACAGGAACCAAATCCATTCCTAGTATAATCAAAACACAAACTTGCTTTCCTTGCCCCTGCTTTTAACTACCAATATTCTCAGTTTTCTTAACTCTGTGCCTAGTCAACAGAAAAAGCAAGCCACCTCTGAATTCAGAGTTTGGTAAAAGGTGCCAGAGGGCAGCTATTTAGAGACAGACACACAGGACTTTATTTAGCCTACTGGCCAGTTAAGTGAGAAAAAGAAAAATATGTTTCTCCATCAATACTTGCTTCTCCATTCTTTAATCAAATACTTGCCCAGTCTTACCCTAGATTTACTTCTGCTTCTGGCTATAGTTTCCCTCTTTCCTCCACTCATTTTTTATCTAGATCACTGTTATTTTACCCCCACTTCATTCATTTTTCTATTTTAATATTGCACAATTTAGAAACACCAAAATAGCTCTTAGTGAGCAACTCCATGCAAGCATTCCCCATAAGAAGAGAGAGTCACAAACAGTCAGGGGTTTTCTCCATCTTCAGGGAAAATCTTTAGCCAAATGTAGCACTGTTAGGCAACTGGTGAATTACTCATCCTCTTTACTAAGATACATCCACAGCTCATACACTTTACCCTTCTTCTTTCATATACAAGAAAACCATGGAGAAAATGCAGGTTGCAGTTTGTGTCCAATTCTCCAATTATATTAATCTAAACATCAAAATCTTGCTACTTGAGAATAGTCTCAGAAGTCTCTCACAGGACAAGACAGACACAAAGTTACTCAAGAAGCTTTCTCCCAGCTAATTTTAACCTTGTTATAGTCCTAGATTGGTTCAGCATTTACTTCTCCCCTTCTTAAATTTACCTTAAGCAGGTCATGTTCACCAAGACTTTGGGAGTAACCCCAAATCAGTTTTCTTGTTTTAGTCGGATCTGTCCATGCAAATAGGCATACTTGCTTTGGTTTCAACTCCATTTCCTCTTGTAATCCACTGCAAGTTCAAAGAAAAGGAGTAAAATGACAGCATTCCCTTCAGGTTAAGACCACTGACTGAAGTGGCGCAAGGAGATCACAGCACTCCACCCCTCCAGCCTTCCAGGGTGAGGCATGAACAGCCGAGGGCATCCACTTCAAGCAAGTGAACTACAATTTTGACTCCCCCCTTTATTCTCTGCACTTTCTCAAACTGTGAGACTTCTTAAAAGTAGACAATTATTCTCTAAAATAATACAATAAGGAAAAGGGCTTTTTCTGTTTTTCAAGGTACCATAATGGTAGAGAACTACTTTCTTCACAAAGGATGACTCCTGGTTAAACAACCAAAGGTGAATCATTTCTTTCACATACCTCTGTTTGTATCTGAGAGAGTCCCATGAAGTATGGTTAACAATAAGAGCTGGAGCAGCTCCCTCATAGTAATCTGAGAAGCTTATGAGAGTAGAATGCTCAGAAACATTCACATCTACCAGTAGGCCTCCATTCTGCAGAGAAAGTTAGAAATAAAGTTCAGTATTTGTTCTAGACAGAAATTCAAGATGGAACAGACTAAACTTACATCAGTCTTACAGTGGCCTTTTACAAATCAAAAAAGGAAATGTATTCTACATTATCCAGTAACTGTAAGCTCAAACACACTGGACACTGGCTTAAGACAGACATCAGGAGCATCCGCATAATATTTATTGGTTTAGCTTAATTGAAAAATTTTATTCAAAATATACCATTTTTAAGAATTACTTTATTTGCCTAAGTTCAGTAACAAGTAGAGGCAAACATAGCCTTCAGTTTCTGTTACAAAACTTGACATGCTATTTAAAACCTGCAGTTTCCTGCATGCTCCTTAAAAATCTGAAAGGCTACTCTAGACAAACACATTGAAGTCTTGAAAGGTACAATAAACATAACAATAACTGATCATTGAGCAGAAAAGTTCTGTTGATTAAAACCCTAAACAAATCATTGTTGAGTCTTTCTTCTAATGGCTTTCAAGATCCTGCTTTCTTCCAATATATTTGCAAGATATTCCCAAGATACATATAGCACAATTTTTTTCATTTGCTTATACAAAGGAGGCACCTCATGCTTTCACTCTTGAATACTCTCTTTGGATGTCTTTCTCAAAAGCTTATATAAGTAAGATAAATTGACATTTTTGCTGGTAAGATCTGCAGAAGAAGTGGAAGGGGACACACCTACTTTTGAACAAGATGATCTTACAGATTGTCCAGCTCACGTCAGAGGGATTTGAGAAATTATGTTTAGCACTCTACACAGAGGTAGTAAAACTTCACTACATACAGGACTAGAAAGGATTCTCTTGCAAAGCTGAGCTATTTGCTATTATAGTCACAGAATGGTTTGAGTTGGAAGGGACCTTTAAAAAGCTAAGTTCCAAGCCCCTGCCATGGGGAGGGACACCTTCCATTAGACCAGGTTGCTCAGACCCCCATCCAGCCTGGCCTTGAACGCTAAACACTTGAACACTATCGTAAAACAGTGAACAACACCCCCCCGCTCCCCACTATTCTAATGAAGTGCAGCAGCAACAGAACAGCAAATCACTGATGACATCTTGTTCCAAAAACATTTTTCCTAACTGCTTCAGCAAATGTGGAGAGCTCAATTATCCTCACAGTCACTTGTATTTCAGCTAGTTATGATAAGCATCATCTCCAAACACTTGTCTGATCATGCTACATTTATATACATATTCCTTAATGCAGGCTAGGGTAAGTTTTGAAATTATTAAAATTGAATGATAAATTATTTTAGCCATTAACTGTGTTTCCATGTATTAGCTTATCAAGAAATCAAAAAATACATTCTATTTTAGGACCTTTACACCAACTGAAGGCATCTAAGAAATGCCCTATGCAAAAGAACACATTAGAGGTGGAGTATTCCATTTTTAGTTCAATAGCAATAGAGCTGTTCAGCTTCCTATAAGCTTGTCAAAACAAAATCAGTACTTCCCACAGCCATGAAAACATTAACAGCATTGATTCCAACATTTTTTATGCAACAGAACTGAAGTGCAGTGCACCAACAGCTTAAGGCACAAGGCTGCAATCTTGATCACCCTGGTGAGTCCAGCTTTTCCAAGTTAATACCACAGGGCCAAAATGAAGTATTAAGACTAGACTCCCTAAAGCCAGTCTCACCAATTCTTCCAGCCTCAGCAGAGTACCATTATCTTGGGCTTTAAACAGGAATGGTCTGGATGTGCTTTCATAGCCAACTACTCGTACACAAAGTTCACCAGATGAGTTTTCAGGCCAAAATGGAAGACACTGTAAAACAAGAAACACGCACGACTTCATAGTTCATAGATGTTCAATATAGTAAGCCAGAGTAAACCAAAGTCTTGTGGGACTACACCTATTTCAAATGCCTTAGTTCTTACCCCAGTACCTACTCATTAACAGCTCATCACCTTTAGTAAATTATCTAAAATGAAGGAATTGATGTATTTGCTAACATATTGAACCTATGCTACTTAATTTACTCTGAGATGTGAAGTATCCATATCATGCCATCAGATGTGACAGAGCTTCTGTAAGAGAGGTGCTTTTTCCTTAAGTGACAGCTAGAGACCAGTCATTTGCCCACAACAACTTCCAAAGGAAAAAAACAGAAACATTACCTCTGAAGCTGAGATATAATTCCATTTATTAGTTGGGAAAGAGCCATTACGACCAATTTCTCCAACTTCTAGTTCCAGAGAAGATTTGTTTGCTATTGTGTAGAATGGAGTGAAGGTAACTATCCTGGTAAGGTTAAAAGTACTCATCTTGATGCTAACCCCCACCTGTTGAACAAGGATAAATTGAACAAACAATCAACAAGCTTAAGAGAAAAGCCAAGATGGAAAAAAAGAAAAGCCAACATTTCCTGTAAGTACAAATTAACATACAGCACTCCTGCTCTGAACACCTGCAATAGAAGAGCCAAACAACACGCAGTAAAATAAGCAAACTATGCAACACAGTTAAAGCAGTGGCAGAGAAACAGCTTTAGCTGTAACATTTTCTAGCTGTAGCATTTGTAGGGAGAATCCAACAGTAATGCCTCTACAGTAAATCAAGACAACCTAAAATGATCATATCATGAGAGATCAGTTATAGAGTATATGGAAACACAACACCCCACATATCTGCATAATATTATAAAGTAGATCCTTTACTGCACGTAACTGTGGAAATGTGGTCTTAAGGCTGCTGAGTGAAGACCTAAACACTTGCAAACAGTTTGGAATTTTGGGCATGAACTCTCACATCCACTATGCGAGTTCACCTTTGTCTAATACTATACGTTTGGGGTATAAACCACATGTTTAGCAATTACACTGGAATGACTATTGGTGAAACTACTTGTAACCTGGTCCAGACCTGAATGGCTGGGGCATGAAAGTTATTACCCTAGATGTTAAATAACATCATGATTTAAGAGCACTGCAAGTAGTGAAACAAAGACCTTGAGGAGAAAAAGAAGACAAGCCAAAAGAACCTCATGAGAGCACCACAAAACACAGAAAACTATCTTACCAGATAGTCCATGTTATTAGCTGGACACCTGACACATCCATAACTTCCTACAGTATCAAGGGAAAAGCCACTGGACCATGTGCTAGTTGAAATACATAACTGGATCTACACACAAAAAAGAACAACATGGAAAGTAATTCAATAAATTAATTTCAATTGACAAAGAAGAAGAAAGCAGCAGCCAAATAAAAGCCTACAGATTTAAATACTACCTAAAAATTCCCTCACCCCAAGTGTGTGTTTCCCCCTCAGAGCAGGATTTTACACCACCACCACCACAAAAAACAGCTAAAATAAACATACCTTATTTTTACTAAAAATATTTTTCTTTTTAAAGGAGAACAAAACAATATCTCTGTAGTCTGCTGGATGCTTCACATGAGTGTCTTCAGCTCGATACTGGAGAACACGGGAAGTCTTGTTGATTATCCAGTAAGGACTGAATACAGACAAGATCATGCGGCTTCCAATTCGCCTTGTGTGTATATAAATATCCACAGTCATCACTGTTGCAGAATGGGATGTGAAACACACAGAAAAAAATTCAGGCATCCCACTGCGGATTTTAAGATGCCCATTCCAGTCTTGGCCTTGATATTTCATCAACACAAGCTCCATTATTTCTCCATTGATTCTGGAATGAAAAACATCTGCAGCACTCCCTTCCATCAATTCACGGGCTTCTGCTGTTCCCTGTAGCCAAATTAAAAGAGGCAGATGAAGTTTTTAATCTATGAAATTTAGGTATTCAAAAAACAGCATTTTATTCTTCTCTTGCTGGATATATGTTTTGGATACCTTGGTGAGACATGTCCCAGTTTCCAATCACTTCCATTAAGCCTGATCCCAAGAAAAATTAGAGATCAATTGCACTTTTCTTGCAGGACAGTAGACTGCTTAATTCTGGATTTCAGGAAGGCAAACTAGTTCCAATCCCTCATCTCTGTTCCCTCCCATTCTCCTCCATGATTTACAGTGGATTTTGGCAATGAGTTCTTATTACATACTTACAATACTGGCTGCAACACAGAATTGGACAGTGCTGCAGATGTACGGCCAAGACTTTTCACATTAAGTAACACCCAAGGCAGAAAGCTGGCAGCTGCGCCATACTGTTTGGTAGCACAGCTTTCCTCAGGCAGTAGCATCTCACAACAACAGCTTTCCTAATTTTCACTGAGAAACAGTGTATTTTACTGTTTTGAGAGGTAAGAGATGTGAAGACAATAAGCACATACTCATCTATGGGTACAGTGACTTCACAGAGATTTTACTCTGTTTCTGGCTCCTCAATCAAGGCACTGGCACTCTGTTCTCCATTCTGTGACTCTGAGTGCTAGAGTACACAGTGAAAGTATAAAAACTGGAAACAGCACCAGTGGGATGTTAAAGAGAAGCCAAAGAGAGATCTAAATAAATGCCACAGCCAGCTACAGGAGTAGGACAAAACGGAAAAAACTAGGATGATAGTTCTAAATCCTCACACCTTTTCTGTTTGCTAAAATCACTCACCTGTCTTAAAAAAATCTTAGATACTGGAAATACTGGAAAAGAAGGAAAATAGTCTGTGCAGTATCCCACAAAGAAATGTTCCCATTTGTGCAAGGGAGACCTTACAATAGTCCTTAGTAAAGAATCAGTAACAGAACAGAGAGAAGTTGTGTTTTCTACAGAGAAGAAAAGCTACAGAGAAGAAAAGCATAAGCTTTTTCTTATGCCTCAACCTGTTAAACCAAAGATACCTTGCAAACCACAAACAGGATCTCAGGAAAATGTACAAGAGAAAGATCAATCCAGCATGTAAGTCGCATTTAAGAAGCAAGACAGTACTGGCCAGGTACACCCAAACTGAAAAGAACTAATCCCCAAAACTCCCAGAATCAATCCATTAACTGACTCATTCACAATAGAAAAAACAAAACCCAAAATTCAGTATCTTCCACACTACCACACATTCACCTCCGCTTGTAAGCAGATATAGCCTCACTTAAAATCAAATAAAGGATTTACAAATAAAATCATGAAATAACTTACCTCAAGTAAATATCTCAAGGAGTAAGGTAACAGATTCCTCACAGTCAGTGTAGGGTGAAGGTGGATAATGTAGGCAGGATCCCACTCCTCTCCATAAGTTGAAATGAAGTTTAGTTCATCAGGTACAGCAGTCGAGCTGATGATTAGAGGCAAGAAGTTTGTCTCGGTGGCTGGGCACTGTAACAAGCACTTTACTTCATTGCTCCTATGTAGCTCTTCCCTCCAGGCAATGTAAGTCGTGGACTCTTTAAACTGACCCTCTAACATTCCCGTTGGTCGAATGTACAGATGACACCTATGGGAAGAACCACAGAACAAGTAATAGTACACAATAGCTTTTCATTGACACCTAACTTCATTCATTTTAGGAGCCATTCAGAATGGCTTTTGCAGCACACTAATTGCTTAGTAAAGCTTCTGCGGACTTTTTAGCCCAGCCCAGAAGAGTTCCAAGTGCAAATTTAAGCTTCCACATGCTGCATTTGTGCAGTGTCACAAAGATTAGCCCTCCAGAACAGAAAAAGTGTACCTGTATGAATGTAAAGGAACATGAAATTCCTCTTCTGGCTTGGAAATGCCAATTGGCTCCAGTGACTTGGAGTCTGTAGCCAATTTATAGATCATAAATGGAATGGAGAAATGGTTCTTAATCTAGAATCAAAATGCATAACTCTCATTACATTTTAGGTGCAAATTTCTAAAGGCAAAAGTATGAATAACAACAAGGAAAAAAAACATCGCTAGATTTAAAATCCTTTGGAAAACAGACTTCTATGCATCTTAGTAAGAAATGCAATTCAGAAGGAGAATTATATGCAAGCACATGAGAAAACTGCTACTTTCAAGTTAAATGAATTGAACTTAATTGTAATTGAAGACATGCTTAAAACGTCAAGTCACATAAGTATTACAATATTCCAACCTCAATATTGAGGATATTGCAAAGCCAAAAGTTTAAAGTAAAACCCAATTTTTTCATTTATGAGGAAGACACACACAAACAGAATATAGATAAAAAATCATGTAACAAATAGAGTGAATCACTTAATAATTCGCCTTTAGGTAACTTTTTGATCTCAAAAAAAAAATGCATTATGAAGAAAAAGCAAAGCTGCTCCAAGAGAGAAGCACTGCTTTCAGCCTTCTGGTTTCTTTGGTTGGTTTTTTTTACCTGCAGAGGAGATCGTACAGTAATAACCTTATTTCCTTCCGTAGCATCTATCTGCACAATGATTGAGTCTGAACGATTAACAAGAAGGTTTCTGACGTTGTATAGTCGTCGACCTGGTTTGGCTATGGGAACGTTTACCCCTTCTTTATATCCATGAAGTCCTAATCCATAAAAATATACAAAAGTCTTATTAGTTAGGCAAAACACATCACATTACTGTTTTCCAGTTCAACAAACTTCATCTTCTCTAAACTCAGCAACAACCAAGATCAAAGCACTTTCTGGTAAAAGTACCTTGAAATGGGATTTGAGTACTACTTCTGCACATCTGCAGTACTTCTGAATTCTGATCACATGGAATTTAAGCACATTGACTCCCCTCATCTTCCCATTCTTAACACGTCAAAACACACAGTGTTCCCCAGCATAATACCTAAAGTCAAGGAGAAGATAGAGCTGTCTTGTTGGTACAATGCAGACAACTTTCCTCTTTGGGGCACTTCAAAACCAGAGTATTCCAGTTCCATGTTCTGACCAATTTCGATATCATTCATGGTTTCTTTTTCAGCTGAACCAACTATCCGCATACTTGAGCTAGGAAGCACTTCGAGAGAAACGTCTAGGGCATTTTTCACTATGAAAGGTGCTGCGTCCTTAAAGGAATAGTCAAACGTGGATGCTGTCCCTTCTGAAAATGCCTGTAATTAACAATATATATAAGGCATTGCACACAAATAGCCACATCTGTTCCCAGGAACTACCATTTTAAAGAAAAAAATTAATACATATAGTAATACCTATGCTTTGTATAGCAGTACTTCAGGGAAGTAAAGTTTACTTCCCAAAAATATCATTGCTATTCTGTGCTTTGCAGCATATGTTGATGCTACAACAAGCATTCACACTCTTCATAGGGAATTTGCTTTAAGTTGTAGAGTAATAATAGAAAAATCAGATTTGGAACACTTAAGTCCGAAGTACATTCACCACATACATACTTCATATTCAACCACAACTCATGCTTACAAACATTTGTTTGATTACACAGAAGCCATGGAAACTAACTGCCAATAGAGACTTACAATGTAAGCAAGTATTAACTTAGAGAACAGTTATTCATTTAGAACTAAGAACTGAAGAGCAATAACTCACGTTCAGTAAAAATAATCTGCTTTAGTAACCAAAATTTTTCCTCTCCCCCTAAAAAAAGGGGGAAGAAGGGAAGCACAGGACATTCATAAGCATGCCTGCTATCACAAGAAAAATAGAAAAAAACCATATTTAACACACTAAACATTCTACTTCTACAATTTGAAGGCAAATACTGAAATGAATACTTTTCTTAGTATTCTATTAAGGAGAAAAGATGGAAGGGAAGTAAATTTCTAACACAGGAACTTCTTTCAAAAGCTAGCACCACCTTTTTGTTAACCCTAAAGGACTAATCAGAGTAAAAAAAACTTTCTACAGAACCACATGATTTGACACCTTCTGCTTGCTGGGACTACCTTGGCTAAATTACTGAATACAGCAAGACAACATTTGGATATTGTTATATTCATTGTATCCTTCGAAGATATGTTAACTGCAGTTTGCGGCTCAGGAAGAACAATGAAGTCATCTCCAGGCATCAAACTCCTCTCTTGGACAGGGTTAGTCTTCATCTAAAACAAAAATTGCATCAGGCAAATTATGAACACATGCATTACTTTTCCTCTGTTAAAAGAGAAAAATAAACGGACCTACACTTGACAGTTTCACCAAGCAAAAGAAAACCTACTTTCCCATGAGCATCTCTAACACCTTACACAAAAAGAAATTGTACACCCCCTGCTTTCTTCTCTGGATGTGTGCTAACACACCACATTTTGCCCATGCATTAGCTTTATTCAGAAAAACCTTAAGATGTCTAAAGATTGATTTCTTATAATGTAAAATTGCCTGGCTCTCAAAGCAACATCAATCAAGAGGTCCATGTTCTGCCACATAAAAACTTCTTTAATAAGAGCTGTTTGTTAAAGCTTCTTCACAAAGTTTCAAGTCTGTTTACATACTTCCAGCTTTAAACTCCATTGCTTCTTTCCTCCTTCAACTTGTTCAATAAGTGGCTCCCACACTGCATAGGTTTCATTGTAATAATGTATCTAAATAAAGAAACAAAATTAAATAAGACATCTAAAAATAAAAGACCAAGTTCTTTACACTAACAATATTAAAAAAATATATTACTAAAAAAACAATCCATGTTCATATCACATTTTGGAGGTCTAGCATTAACTTTAAATAGCTTCAAAAATTAATACACAAATACGTAATGTATGGTACATATTGCATAAGTGACATCATTTTTGAAGAACTGACAACCTGGCTTGCTTTTAGAGCAACCAGACAGCATGGTAACGCCTCCAATTAATACAATCAAGTCTCTATCCTCTCCTACTGTTTGAGAGAATGACTTCGCGATCGGAAATCTCAGCACTGCAAGTATTTTATTTTATTATGAAATAACAATTAGTCTGAGAAACCTTTAGTCTGAACCTGGTCCACTGGAGTAATTCATCTAACTCATAGCCTACACCTCCTTCTGGAAGCAGAGTGACTTCCCCCAGTTGTATGTGATTAGGCATACACTTTCCACAGCTTTTTATGACAGGCACATCTAGCAGCAAAAAGAAGGCTACTGGTATATCCAGTATAAAACGGAGTATGAGGCATATTCCATAAACTGACAAAATATAAGTTTTAGTTAATCTATCACACAGAGCAGCTGTACATCTGGATGTATGAAATTTTAACATGCTTCCTCTGTAAGAGATTTATATTATCTTCAAATTACCATATCTTGGGGACAAGAGTTTCAATAGCTGGTAAAACAAGTAAGGTGTGATTACAATCAAAGCTGCAGAGAAGATTTTGAGAATAGAGTGTAAATTCTATCTTATGAATACACACAATGCTACAGAAACAAAAGACTGGTCAATAAGAGATAAACAGGAATGGTCAGCTAAGCCAAGCTCATTGGTCTTACAGCAAGAAGTGAACATGCAAATACAATAGATAAAAAGGGAAGACTAGATTATTCCACAGTAGCAATTGCCATTAAAATCTGCCACTGATTGCAGAGATTCTATAAAAACCACATTATGCTTAGTCATTCTTGCCTACTAAAAAACTCCAAGGAGCATTACAATTTAAACCTATTACCGATTTAGCACATAGAAAGTGTACTAAGCAGTTAGTTGAACATTATGAAACATGCAGAAGTGTTTTAAACTGCTAACAATTCGATTCTACATACCTCCAGTGACATATCAGCAGTGACTGCCATCATTGAGGACCAGTTTCTAAGGACACCTGAAAACAGAGATTCTACTAACAATAAAGGGACAGTCCGATGACCCAGACCACATTCCAAGGTGATCTGAACAGATTTCACTATGATGTCAAATTTCTCCTGTTTCAAAATATGTTCACGGTCTGTAAAAGTTTCCGTTGCTTCCATGGCTAGATCAACACCAAGAAACCAAGCATTGCACTCGTCTATAGGCTTCACTTGCCACAAGTTCTCAGGAACTTTAGTCACTCCTCTAGAATCCTCCTCCGTTGGTTTGGGTTTTATGGCAGCCATAATGGTCATTACAGTGTTCAGAATTATTGGTGAGATCTTGAACAAAGAAAAAAAAAAAATCTCTTACAGCTCAAAACATTTTAAAACTGATGAGCATACAGAAGATATCATCAATGGAAACTGCAAATATCTCTCGTGTTCTTCATACAGACAGGCAGCATTAAAGGCCCTTATAAGAGATGCAACTTAATCATGGAAATCACGTTAACAGCCTTAACTTTACATGCACTTTTGTGCATACTTTTGCTTAAAAGTCTCTCTGAAGAGAAAAGCAGTGGTGGAAAAGAAAAAGGGTTGTGGAAAAAGGGTGGGGGAAAGGGTTATTTCATAAATTTGAAAGAAACTGGTAGGAGGAAGCCCAGTATCTGCAGTTTTTAGATTAGTCCTTTTTTTGGCAAGAACTTGACAAAACAGGGAACATGTAATGATTGTTTTCTAACCCAGAGCAGCATTAAAAAGAATAAATAGCTAATTCTGGCATTCAACTCTTAGGGAAAATGGAAATTTTAAATAGCAATATGTAAAGTTAAATTAAAAAAACCCAAGCAACAGCTTGAGAAACACCCGTTCCTCCAAAGGCAGTTTCAATCATCTTACCTTTATAGTAAGTTCTTCTATTGTTACTACCACAGTTTGCATCCCTGAAGCATGCATCATATTTTCCATGACCAAAGAACATGGCCGTAACACCTGAGCGAAAAACAGATTTGATTATTAACGTAACTCCTAGAATCTAAGCTTTCCTAATGTTCTTGTACAAAGGAATGCTGCTTCTATAACATATCACATTTCAGAGTAACATTCTTTCTTACCGTAGTAACACTATTGTCTTGCTTTGGTTTGAGAAAAGCACAGGCCAACACTCTGAAGCCCTTCACTTGAGCAGTCATCCTTTGTGCAAGCTCTCCAGATGTCAGAGAAAAATCACATTGGAAGGAAACTTTTAAGGCTGGGGCATCAGCATTGGTCAAATTAGCAACAAATACAATTTCTGGATCTAGGATCACAGCTTTTACTGTCGTATTTGGCCACGTAGATATTTCTGTGAAGTAAAAAAAACCCATTGAATATAAGATGTTTGAAAGCATTATTATGCACATAATACCTGAACCACACATAAAAATTATGTAGCAATTTAGAGGTACAAATTTAACAAATAATGTCCTGATTTTTACAGGAAAACATTGCTGAAACTGAATAGGATACAGTGTTCAGAAATGAGCAGCAAACTGGTCACAAGTTTTGTTTTGAAGAAGCTCTTTGTTTCCACATTATTAAAAAAAAAAACAGTATTAGCTCTATACACTGTAGTCAACCTAAGCACTGGCACTACAAAGCCAAGTTAGAAATAGTTATCTTGTGGCTCAGTTCCTACAGTAACTAACTTCTTCAGAGTGAAGATTCTATGATTTATTAATTGAAACCAAATCAGCAATATACAATTTCTTGTCTTAACATGCAGCTTCCAAACAGAAGGACAGAATCTTAACATATTTATCCAAGTTAAAAGCAAGACTCTCTAACCTAGTTATGGATTCAAGTCACTCTGGTTCTCAGTGACAGGTACTGTGGTGGTGTGTTACCCTCCTACAGGGGTTACCCTCACTGTAAGGGTCACTCATATCTAACACTTGCTGGCAATATCAGATTATCACATCTATTCAATGGAACAGGTACCAAATTGAGGCTTGGTGCACTAAAAGAAAAGCAAAGCAAGCTATTTGCATCCAGTAACACAGTTGGGTAGTCCCAAGAGTAAGTTTTTCTTTTGAAATCCTTAACTGCTCTATACATGGCACTTTCTACCCTAAAGATGCTTCCTTTGCAACACTACATTGCAAAGGAATGAAATAAATCCTATTTAGCATGAGTGATTTTTTTACATTTAGCTCTGCTGAAGAACACAACTCTACTAAACAGTCTTACAACTCCTACTGCTTTAAACAATGGTATAGGTGGCCAATTTGCACATTATGAAGAATAAACTCATTTCTTGAGTCTGACAGCAAGACTGCATCTTAAACACTTAAGGATGATTTATTTTCAGGATGAAGTCTGTAAAGGAGGGGAGTTGCAGTGGGAGGTGGAAATAAGTTTTACAGACCTGTTTCTGGCTTGGATTTCCCAGGAGCAACATGCTTTAATTGCAACTGCGCAGATCTTTCAGTTGAAGATGCTGGCATTGAGTTAATGAAAAAATCTGCTACTGCCAACAAAAACTCCATACTGGCACATATGTACAGCTTGTCAAGGACAGCAACGACTTCAGTTCCATTTTTATCCTGCTTGTAGTTTATATCTATCATAGATGTGTCACTTGTGTCATCTTTCTTGTCTATCATTCTAGAAAACAAGTTTAATAAGAAATATTTCAAACATCAGAACACACAGATCTAAAAAAACAAGGATGTATAAGTAGTGCAATTTTTTTCTCCCCATGCCATTTGTAAGTAAGAATTATAATAAGCAATCTATGTTTCCTCCAGAAATAAGAAGGTATACACTTCCAGAGTAATTTCAATTGAAAATCTGTGTGCTATAGTTTTGAACCTACATATGTAGCATGTACCAATCAGACTGAAGTTTCAGTGCACAGATATCTCTAGCTGAGGCTGGTTGCTCTCTACGCAGCTGTTCTACACAGTTTACTGCAATATTTCCATGCAGGGGGTCAGAACTAGATCACCTTCAAGGTCCCTTCCAACCAAAACCATACTATGATTCAGTCCTCCCAGACATTTATTTATTCTAAATAATCTGGTTTCAATGTATAAAAGAAGAAACTTTCTCAATGTTATTAAAATGACATCATTCATAGAATCATTTTATCCCCAATGTTTTTCTTCATTGCTACATTCACTGCTTTAGTGCACAGTATGACAGGCAACAACTGACGGCCCTATTCCACTAAAAAGTCTAAACTGAAGTTTTATCCATCCCACGTGAAACAAGCAACAGAACAAGGAAACAGTCTTCCTAACAAACTGCATGAAGTATTTCCATTTTGTGTGCACTCAAACTTACCTTGCAGTCACATTGTGAATTCCTTCTCTGAGATCATCCAGGGTACATGCCTTGAGCTTAACATTAATATCCATTGACCCATCTGAAAACATCTTCCCTGATGATGCCATAAGATGCAGTCGAAGTTCACCAAGGCGTAATTTGTCACTATGCAGTGAAAGCAGAGACTTCTACATAACGAGAAACAATAGGATTAGTTATTACAGCACAAAGTAACAACCATGCTTCCCTTCTGCTAGCCACATGCATTTTGACCCATGAATTTAAGGATCTGATTAAATTTGTTGCTGTCTTCAGCCCTCCATTCTTATAAATTAAAGTACCTCAGTGAAAAAACAGAAAATACCAGTTGAGCTGTAGCACCAAGACTCAAAAAGCAAGCACCTTCTGATCAGGACAAAGCATATGAAGTCAACAAATAAGACAACATTGCACATCTTTCTCTTCTCTTTTCAGTACAGGAAAGCTTTTCACTATTGCTCACAGTCAGAGATATGCAGAGGGGAAGCCTGGGCCATATATACCTTGGATCTAGGATTTTTTTTTTGAATGAACAAATCAAATGCCGAGTGGTTTTTTGTGGTTGGTTTATTGCCTTTTTTCAGTGGGATTTTTAGAAATGCACTTACATCCTTCAAATTAAGGACATTCTCTGCCCATAAAATCTCAAAATTCCAAGATAAACTACATAAGCTCCATAAAGCAGGCATTCTAGACCCAACACAACCAACGAAACTCTGGTTTACTAACTTGGAAAAAGTCAAAGTTCCCCACCTCACTTATATGATAAAAGCTTTGTCACAAACCTGATTCATATCACTGTTGTAGAGAGTTACTGAAAGTGACTCAAAATTAAAGTCAAACGTAAGTGTTGTGTAACATTCCACAGAAGACTGAACTGCAGAAACACTTTTTTGTCCAGATGCAAGAAGAGGACCTGTCAGTGAAAAGAAAATAGTTTTACATCTCTTTAGAACAGCAAGTTTGGGGTGGGCTTTTTGGTGGTTTTACTTGTTTGTTGCTTTCTGTTCATTCAGGCTTTGTTGTTGTTTTGTTTCTTTTTCAATTGAGATCAGAAAGTCACAAAAGGAGGAAAAGCTCCAAATCTGTGAGACTACTCAGAACAAGCCACACTTTCATTTACTCAACATCACTTTGTTCTAGTCAATGCATGTAAAGCTACTCACTACAGACTGGCTTAAGAACCTTGAAAAAAAACTGTCATTAATTTACTGCAGTTCTTGATTTGCTTTAACGAACAACTACAGGAAGTACCACAACTGCTCAAGGAGTTTGCACTACTCCTCCTTCCAGTTTCTTCTCATACTGTAGTAAAACAAGTATTGGTTGAACAGTAGTTTTTTTACATAGAGAATGTTAAGTTTTGGACACAAAAAAAAAAGATTTTTACAAAGTGTTAACAATATTTCATCCAGAGATATACACTGCTTACATTAACACACTATTCAAATACTAGTAACATCCTCAATTGTTATAACTGTGCATAAACATAGCTGGTTTGGCTTTCTTTTTCAAACCACATGCAACTTATAAGAGTCATTGCCATACTGAAGAATTACCATATTATAAAAGATGAATCACAAAAAACACACTACAAAAGCTACGAACATACCCTCACAGAAATCTGATTCACTTGGAACTTTCCCTTTTTTAATTATCTGTGTATCTTCGATGTTTTCTTGCACAGTATTTGGCTGCGAAGAAGATCCTCCAAGGTTTTCAAGTAAAATTTTCATGATAACAGTTAGATCCTCTTCACTAAGCACAATCTGTAAAGTGATAAACCCACAATTTCATTTTTAGTGACAGTATTTCTTTCCAACACAGTACACAAATGCTGAGAAGAAACAACATGCTGCTTCCACCATACACAAGCTGTCTAGTCAAAATGATCCTGGCCAAATAAACCTAAATAATTTGCCCATTTTTTCTAAAACATCATTTGTTACTTGTTATGAACAGGAGTTACAACAAGCACTAACACTGCACATACGGATCACTTTCCAGTCTTGCAAAAGCTCTTTGCCTGCTAAAAATATGAATAATTGATAATCATAAGCACTTCTTCACAATTAAGCAATCCAGAAACATTACCAGATAATATTGATGTCAAGATTTACATTGTATATGCTAAAGAAACTGTCATTCAGTAGGCTTTTAAAGAGTTATGGTTTAAGCCCAGCCAACAAGCCAGAGCCACCATAGTTTTTACTTGTTGTATATCAAAGATCCACATACACCCTCCTCATTTCTAATAAATCTAAACTCTCAAATAACCTGAACATTACAGATTAAACAATTTAAAATCTGAAATCTAGATTTTAAATGCTAACTCAACAGATAGCCACAAGGAATTTACTGACTGTTGAGTCAAAGGATAGCTCCAACAGACCCTCGGAAAAATTACAATAGGTTTTACTCTATTTGTATGAAATGCTTGCTGCTACACCAGAACTATTCATTATACAGTATCAAAACTCTAACAGATCTACAAATTAGACAGTCAAGCTGGAATTCTTTTAACACTGTAAAAATTACAAATTGCAATGAGTTCACAAGCTCCTTCACTAGGCAAAATATTATTCTGAGAATATATGTAACTTTGGATGCAGCTCTGCTTTGTCATGGTATTACCTGCATTGGTTTCAAGTCTCCTTTGATACCAATTGTTGGTGCTTCATGATACCAAGTTGCTGCTAAATTTCTCTGGACCAGTAAAGTCAAACTCACAGGATGCAGAATTTCAGAATCTAGTTGAGAATCTGTAGATATAACGCACCTACAAAAGACAGTGGAAACAGCAGAGGAAACATTTAGTAGCTACAGAACCCCAAATATACTGATCTAGCAGGATTATGGGTATACTTAATTTCATAATTAGTAACAATGTGTGCTTACACGCACTTATGTCCAGGTATGCACTTAAAGTGAACTCAATTACTGTCCTATTGTTCCTTTCCTCCCATGAGGCTTTAGACACTGTGGACATATGCCCCTATCTAAAAGCACTCCTAAACTTAGTTGTGGGGTGAGCAATATAAGTGTTTGGGTTTAATATGTTTTTATCACCTATCATCTTTAAATAACAGAACAATTCTGCATATCGAACATGAGCCCGTTTTCCGTATGAACACTTTTCTACTCAGAAGAAAAGCCTGTGTATACCTTGATAATTTCAAATGAGTTAGCTGCACATCCATGTTGTCAATGACTGGAGGAAGCGAAGATTCATCTGAAGACACCAGCTTGAATTCATTCTGAACTCTGATTAAGCCAAGATCAGCTACCAAAGCATTAGATGAAGTTGAAGATTCGGGAACAACTATAACTGGAGCTTTCAGGTTGACATCCATTAAAAGGCGGAAGCTCTTTTTAGCAAAGTCTTTCATGCTGGAAGCAGCCATTTCTGCCGCCTGGACGGTGACTGCCGTCAGGGCTTCTTGTGCCATTTGGAAATTGTTTAGGAAGTTCTGTTGGTAGGTAGTGAAAAAAGTAAGAGTTCTATGAGAGCAAATAAGCCCCGCAAAAAAGGCAAGACCCAGGCAAAACATAAACTTAAGAAAAGTAATACAACTATGGCAGAAATATGAACCTTCCAGTTCAACCAGGCAAGTTTAAAACCAGAAAAAGGTTAAAATTATGCACAAGCTAAGACACTGTTTGCTTATTTAGGTTCTAAGATATTATTAAAGCTATCAACTTTAGTTCAGCACTTGTTTTGTCATCCTTTTCCTTATTTGTCATTCTTGCATAAAGCAGTGCAACTTAAGTGACACCTCTTCAGCAAAATAATTCTATAAGCTTGTATAGAGCTCAGGTTACAAAATGCTGACTGCATTTTATTTTCTTAATAAACTTCTAATGTCAAGAAAAGAACTGAAACTAATGACTTACCAAGAGACACATAAAGAATTTATGTAGGTAAATTATCTGGATGCAGCCCACTTTCAGAGACATTTTACCATCCACCCTTGACATATCACTGTAGGCTTCCCCTGCAGTAGCATCTGGATAAAGTGACATATGAAATCTAAACACTTCATCTCCCATTATGGAGACAGCCTAGAAGATTAAGTGCATATAGTTAATACTGGCAGACAGTAATCTGTGATAAAATTACTGCTTAGATTATCAAACAAGAAATATTTCTACATAAAGATTAATTGCAACTTATGAGCAATACTCGGACATACATATGTCAGGCACAAAAGGTTTGTCTCTTTGCACTTGGTTATCTGTAGCCCATTTTATATTTAACCCATGCTACACAATTAAACACACCAATGCAAACATGATTAGAAAGAAGAATGGAAACATGTTTTGCTACCCTGAGATAAAGGAAATTACCAACGAAACTTTGCTTTACATTTCGCACATTACATTGTACTTAGTACCATACAACACCACAAACCAACTGCAGAGCTGTCATTAAACAAAGAACCAGGTAATTTTGTTTAAAGTCTGCACATCACATCACCTTTTTATGGATTGTTTTTGGATCAACATTTGTAATTACAATGTCCTCAAGTCTGGAGAACACTTTAATCTTTTTAGGTTTCATTAGTACAGATGCATCCATTCCTGATTTGAGACAAAAAGAAGAAGATAATTTGTTGAAGTACATTTGTAAAGTCAACAGCTTTTTAAAATGGAAGCATTATTTATTACTGACTATGCAGAACAAGAACACCTTAGAAACCAGCATTCTACCATGTAACAACCAATGCTAGCCTTACTACACATGATAAATTTGCCAGCATAAACTGACTCTAAGAGTGGAGCAAAAATTCCCAACAGTACCTAGTATCCAGCTAGTGAAAAATGGAAGCTTGTGTTATTTATTACATAGTGCCTTCATTTCTTTTAAGTTTGCCCCACTTAGAAATTGTCTTCTTTTATCATGTCAAATATTTTCTTCCCTTGCAGGATTCTTGTTTATTAAAATATTTAATTGCAATCATATCATACAATGAAAATACATTCAAACATATGCTAAACACATCTAGAATGCACACATGCTAACCTTTCAGAAGTGAATGAATGGAAGGGAACAATTTAACTTTTGCTACAGCCAAATAAACTGATACCCTTACCTTGTATTCTAATGTCTGCAATGCTACAGGTCTGATCACACACTGTAATACTGAATGCATTTAGCTTTGCAGTGAGTTTTAGTTCACAGATATCATCATGGGCTGCATTACCAGACACTGGATAGGAAACACAAGAGTCATGTAAGAACTTCAGAAGAATGTTAGACTATTTGTTTTGTACATAACATGAACTATTCCAAAAGCAACCTGGAGTTATTCCCTAAAAATTACTCTAATTTTTAGTTAAGAGGTGAAACAATTCTTCTATTAACACAGTTTTCTTCTGTCACAACAATAGTCACCAACTAACCCAGGCAAATAGCAATCAAGATGATGGGTTTTGCCCCTTTTTTATATCTAGTTTTCATGCAACAGTATCCAGAATACAGCGTGCATTTCATTATTTCAAACACTATCACACACGAGGATGTTCCTTGAATTTCCCAAACAATGCTACAAACACAAGAATCAATCACACAGGACCTGAGAAAACATTCTGAAGTAGATTCCATAAAAAAACCTCACACTATTTCAAGGTTACAGTACCAATCGTTAAAAGCACAACAGCCTTGAGTTCAGAACTTCTCTTTGCTTCCCCTAGGCTTAAGAATGTTTATTTTCAGCTATGGAAGCACTCTTTTGAGACTTTTTCAATTGGAAAGCAACACGGTTGTGACACTGAGGCTTTGGAAAGGCTTTAATACTGGTCACTGGAACATTATTTATTCAACTTCTATAATAAAGTCACACCACTACCTAGGAAAGTTATATTGAGTAAGGAGAATCTGTAAAATTAAGCAACAGAAAAAAAAAAAAAAAAAAAAAAAAAAGACTATCTGGTGCCTTATTTTTATGATTATTTTCTCACCAAACTGTACTGCAATCACCCAAACTGGTATTCTCAAACCAAAGGCTAGATGCTGTCAAGCAACAAAAGCATGGCCTGTCTAACGCCATGTTACCTGGTTTAACCATACTTCCTTTTTCTTGTTCTTTTATTTGAGGCTTGTGATATGATGCTTTATCAGTACTGGGAAGACCACCTGATGGAATACTGAACGTGAGAAACCTCACAATGGAAAGCAAAGCCTCTGTGTGAAGTACTATATCCAAACATGAAAAGATGACCTAAAATGAGGGCAAGACAGAGTGACACTGTTATTTAGTAGCAGCCTATTGCATAAGAACTCAGATTTACTGTCACAGAATTAAGCTTCTATTTCCTCCAAGTTAATACTACACAAGCTCCAGAACAGACGAGGGAGCTATGGAATGGAAGCTTAATTCAGCTATAGAGGAACTGTGTCAATCTAAAAATGGATGCTTTGTGTGGTCATGCTTTTTTGGTAAGCTTAGTTCTGCTGCATTTCATTGTGGACTATTGAGCACTTTGGTTGACATCTCCAGAACCAACCACATATAGAGATATTTTAGTATGTATGACAGAATGAAACAACAAGACTCAAAATCTGCAATCAGAACAGAAATTATGTGAGTAGCAACTACTCCAGCCAGTACTACTTAGTGAAACCAAACATCTGCTAGCTGATTTCTGGCTCAAAGCAATTCTTGGTAAATGCTGGTTTTACTGGTAATGTTAAGGATGTCACTCTCTTGACTCTGAAGTTCTTCAGTCACTTCAAACTCCACATATGGCTGTTAAAAAGTGAACTTCATCCACCACTACTACTTTAAAGGAAATGGTTAAAAAGCAAAATGACCTGAAAATGTTTGTTTGACCCATCACCGCACATCACAATTTCACTGTTACAAACTTTCAAGCTCTGGAACACAAAGCCTTTGTTCCACACAGTACCAAGTGTACTCTATAGAAATAAAACATAACCTACAGGTCTCAGTTAGAAATATGTCTTTATAAATTCTAACTAGCTATAAATGTAGACCTTCTAGTTTAAACAATTAATACAACTAAATACTTCTGTAAAATAATAATAATAATAATAATCCTTTTTTCCTCCTGGATTCCTCTTTGAAGTAGTTAAATATAAAGCAGTAAGCTCTCATAATGAGAGCTAGGAAGCTGGGTTTTGGGTTGGGTTTTTGTTTGTTTCCTGGGGCTTTTTTCCCTTAAATGAGAAAACAAGTGAGTAACTAACTAGTTTACACAACTGTTACTATTTGAGAAGCTTAAAGCAAATTACACACATCCAGTACTCACACTGATGTTTTGCTTGGTGCTCCTGTAAGTAGTAACAAAATCTGGTCCATCAGCATCTGCCTAAGGGAAGAAATAAGAGAGCCCAAGCACACAGTCAGTCTCTATTGAATTTATTGAATTTATTAACTGAATTAATTGAATTTGCCACACACACACAGGTATAAGGATTATTCCCACTGCAAAAGAAAACAAAGGAAAGTCATGCATAAACAAGTTCTTTAAGTATAGCACATGATCAATGCAACCAGAACAGGGTACTTGCAAATGCTCAGTGGCATTTTATAACATATATGTTGTAAAAGCTCAACTGGCCAGTTACAAGATTTTCTCTTACCTAGGATGTATTTAAACTGGATCAATTAATGGTTAGTACTCTGTCAGAATTAATTCACTTGTTTATGCCATTATAGACAGGAAAACTAGTAGCCCACTGGTTCTACAACCTATCAGCTTCCCAAGTTTTTGTGTAGTTTTTGGAGATTGCTTACCACCTGTAGAGAGCCACCTATCACTTACATAGGCAAAGGTGCTCTCAACCTATTAAATGTCACAAAAGCCCCAATCTGTGCTGTTCACAGAGAACGCATACAAACATTTGGCTTCACCGGTGATTTCAGTAATTGTGTTGACTTATGAAGCAAGCACTATATGGAAGCAGTGGAGAGTGTGGAAGTTAAACAACAGGCATTTGGAAGAAGACCTACATAAGCTTTAGTTACAAATCCTACAGGTTTTAAAACCAGCAAAAAAAAACCAAACAAACCAACCCAAACACAGGCCAAGTATGGAAGCCTTATTTTACTTCCCATATAATCTTAGTTAAAAGGTATTGAAACCTTAATGTATTCCATCTTCAGAAGATCTTCATCTGTCTCACTTGAAGAATTAATAATGCACAGGGGATCTCCTTTTGAGTCTGAAAATAAAGAAATAAAACCATAAATTATTTCCACTCACAAGCTTTACTCCACCTACAGAATACGTCCATGCTAATTCTCAATAATATACTACTGTTGCTGAAATAGTTGAGGTAAGCAACTCTTTTCACTGAGAAGCTGCAGATTAAGCATTACCTTGTGAAATGCTGTACTGATTTGATTTTATCTTTAATTAAGATAGAAAAATTAACTTGTCTTGGTCCCGGAAGAATATTTAAAACTGGAAAGTAATTTGCATTCCTTTAATTAGTTTTTCATTCCTGTATTGACATTTTTCTATTTCTATAGAAATACATATTATATATTATAAAATTTATATGTTTTTATACTTTATACTTTTCTACTTTGAATACTGGCTATTTCAGTCATTACTTCAATATCACCTGGAATTGCTACCTAACCCACCACGGAAGCAGGCTGGATCTTCAGTGCTGCCAGCACTGGTCATAAAGCACAGCTTCAGAAGTTCATCAAAATCCTCTGAACAGACAGAATACTTCTCAGGAATGACCCTTCCTACTCAAAGCAGGCAACTAACTCAGATTAACTCAAGCTAACTCTAGCAACAGGAGTAAAACAGATTAATTCAATCTAATTGACACAGGACATCTCATTAAGTTAAATCAGAATGTAGCTTTTTGCCCTTTCCCTCTCCCTGAGTTATTATTTATGACTATGCTATCCTCTTGCTACACAAGCTGCCTGCACACACTGTACTGACTGCATTTCAGCTGTTGAGATGACTTACCATTGATTTCAATGCATCTCATCATTATTTTTTTCAGATATGCTGCTGCAGTCAACTCATGATTTCTAATTTTGGTTTCAGTTCCAAGCTGTAGGACAGTCAGAATATGTAATGGATGTCTTTCCTTCTGATCCTGCTTCATCAAGGTTATGGATACCTGGAATATGGAAAGGGAAACAAGTTTGCTATTTCAGTAAAGCTGCCCAGATACTCTGGCATGCAGTTGTAACTGGGCTTCAAAAGCAGTATTAATCTAGACTAAATTTGGCTAGAACTTACTTTTGTTGTCCTAGCAGTACGTCTTTATCTCATCAAGCTATGCTTCAGTTTTGTAATCAGACAGTACAAAGTGCTACGTACAAAGTTTGATTATGGAAATAAGGATTACTACATATCGTACTGGTCTGGAGGGAAGGGCAGCATAAAATAGCACCATGAATCTATCTTTGAATATCTGCTACTATGAAAATAATAATTAAGGCCACAAATATTTCAACATTACGATTCCTAATTTATAGAAGGTTTTAAGCATTACATGATGAGAACGTTGGAAATGAGAAAAAATTCGTGTTTCTAAATGTAGCTGAAAATTAAAGTAGAAGTAGATACAGTTGTTACTGAATAATGTTCACTCCAAAGCATTTATTTCATAAGGCAATCATCTTCTATTGTTGCAAACTAAGAATTGCCTCAACTAACAGTTTACCACATGAAGAATTTAAAAAATTCAGGTTTGTCAATACTTTGTCTGCATAACCAAGTGGCATAGACTTTGTATATTAACAAATTACCATTTTAACAGTAATAACCCAACATACAGAGTCCACAGACAACGTGGATGCTGGCAAAACACTCCATGTGAAGCCTGTGTAAAACCGTATTAAGGAAGACAGAATTGTTCCTCAGATACATTAAATGAGACAACACAAAGCACCACAGGTTAGCTTGTAATAATGCCTCACTCCTACCATTAAAATAAAATTCTTCACAGCCAAAACAGCAATTCTGAAACCTAGAAGCTGCCACGGGTACTAAAGATACCCACTGGATAACTACCTGCTCTTTGTTGACGGGTACTTAATCAGCCAATTGCAACTGTAATTCTGCAAAACCAGAAAAAAACCAAAACCTGGGATGCTATCAACTTGCTACCTGTTTACACTCCAGCTACGGAACAAGTATTTCTAATGCCCTTAAAACTAAGGTTTTTTGCATGATCTTCTACCACTCACACAGAATGCATTTCCCTGCTGGCCCTGCCTGCCTGGATGATTTCTTATGCATAGGTATCTTTGTTAATTGATTGCATTTAGCTAGTACTTCATCTACAACCTAACCTTCAGATTTAGTATCCCTAAGGGAAAAATACTAGTTCTAGCTTGTTTCAGCTGGTTTGTTAGTAAGAGAGTCATATACAGCATAATGAAGGATTAAGGCTAGGAGAGTGCAGGACATCTAAAATAAGTCTGGTTTTCCCCATTAGATGTATTGTCTATGTTAAATATCCTGTAAATATAATCTCACATAATACAGACAAAGAAGACAGCTAAAGAAACAGCTGAAGAATCTGGGTTCTGGGCTTTTGTTTTCTTCTGGTTGCTGTGTACCATCTTCATTAAGCAGTTAAAATGGACTTGGTAACCCACTACTTACAAGAAATAAGACTTGATTCAGTTACTGGAATCGCAACAGTACAGTTTACAGATGGATACATACCTCTTTGATTTCAAAATTAAGTAGCATATTGACTACATCTTCATTTAATGTTCTTTTTGTCTTTCCAGGCAGCATTCCTTCTGGAACACTCTTATCCTGTGTCAAAACAGATTTCTCCATTTCTTCAGTTTTACCTGAAACATTCACTGAATTGGTTAACTTTTGAAATTGCCACCATTTGTTTAGCTCAAGAAACACATCCAATTCTTTTATTCATTTAGATGGCTTATGTTCACCTAAAATAAGCTAGCAACATTTCCACAAGCACAGCTTTTAACTTCAGAGCAAGCAAATGAAATAGAAACATGTTCTGCAACAAGAAGGTTCTGACAACCCAGTACCCTACTAGTTCTGAGACAATTTAGCTAACATGATTACCAACTTTTATCTTGTAATGCCTTCACTTTTTTCAAGTATTAAACACTGCCCTTGCAAAATTATGACACGTTCATCACTCACACACGATGCTCTCAGATCTAAGCTTGCTTTCCGGATAATAAACACTTTCCTTTATTCCTGAAAGCTAACACACTTAATATTCATGACAACGAAATCCCATTTCTGACCTTCCTTTGGCAGTACTGATTTTGCAGGAGTTAGTTTTTCTTCTGCTTCACCAAGGTTTTCAGTTAAAACTTTGAGAAAGACATTCAAATCTTCTTGACTCAATACAACCTACAAAATTGCAGATCACAGTTAGCAAGAAAAACATATTGTTCTTTAACATATCACTAACTAGCAAAGCAGAGCAATGTTTCCTGACAAGCAGAGTGCTTAGTTACAGATCTATTCTCAGCAGCATCATCCCTTAAATAACACAATGAAATTCTTTCAACCCTTTATTGTTCAAAGATTAGGACATTGAAGAGGTTCTGAAGTTATATCAATATATATCACAGCCTTTATTTAGTGTACCTATGCTTTCAGTATTTTTGTGTAAATGACATGCTACTTCATGTTAATTAAATTCCAATTTCACCCAAAATGTATCTATTTTTTTCTTTCATAGTACATAAATTGCCAGAAAAAACTATTTTGAGGTCATTCAAGGGAGACAGGAAGTTATGAAGCTGGAGTCACCAAGGCAAATATTTGCATCAATTTGAACTCCTCTCAAGAAGATTCCATTTAAAACAAAAAAAGTACTGAAAAAGAGACTTGCTCAGCGAACTGGTCACAAAAACATTTGATTTAAGTTGGTCCTACCTTCTGGCAGGGGATAAACCAGACTCCTTGACACCCCTTTCAGTGTTCTTATTAGAGTTTTCTCTTTTCTTTCTCTCAGTTTCATAAATGTACACAGCAGTTTGGGTGGTTTATGTAACACTTTCAAACCTCCACATTCACATAGGTAGGTTAAACCTTATCAGCATCCCTAAAACGCAACTTTTGCACCTTTGTGTCCAGAAATAACATAAAGGTTAGGCTTGTGTTAAGAATTATCACGAGCTTTTCACCACCTTCTTTTCACAAGACTTACTTTCATTGTATCCAGATACCCCGTGACTTCCAATACTGGTAATTCATGAAACCAACTTGCAGAGAGATTTCGTTTCACAGACAGGCTTAAATTAATAGGGTGAAGTATCTCAATGTCTGGATGCAATAAACCTGTCTCCATAATAGTCCTTAAAGTGAGGGGAAAAAAACCAAAACACATGGTGAGCAAGTTAGAAGTTGAGTCATATGCTACATTTTCAAAGTAACATCTTAAAATCTCAAATGCAGTATCTCTATAGGTTTCCACAGCTTCCTAAGCAAACAGTATCTTATTTTACTCCTGATATATTTGCCTTAAGATAACAGGTTAGGACTTTAATGCCAATTTTTTGACACTGCCACCAACCATGCTTTCTAAGCAAGCAGATTAATACCCTACAGAGTATAAATATTACCAGTTAGCTACAGTGTTACTTCGTAAAGTACACTTTACCTAGAAAGTTTCAGCTGTGTCAGCTGCACATCCATTTTGTCAATGACTGGAGGGAGCGAACTGCCTTCTGGAGACACCAAGCTAAACTGGTTCTGAACTTTAATCAAGCCAAGATCTACTACTATAGCATTGGGAGAAACTGAGGACTGTGGAATGACTATAACTGGTGCTTTCAAGTGAATGTCCATTGCAAGTCGAAAACTCCTTTGAGCCAGGTCTTTTACACTTGTAGCAGCCTTCTCTGCAGCTTGGACTGTAGCAGCACTCAGTGCCTCCTTAGCTGTCTGAAAGTTGTTCAGGAAGGCCTAGTATAAGTAGTTGAAGAGAAACAAAAAATGTCTGTAAGTGTTTTTTTATCCTAGATTACTTTCATTTTATATCACCAACATAAACAACGTCAACAACCAATTACACTGCCTAGTGCGTTAAATTCCACCCTGGGGAAAGACAATCAAGTGCCTTCTGTCATGACCTCCAACAGAGGGTCAAAAACATACTAACCAATACAATCACTAATTTTAAACCTATCTCTACATATTATTTTTAGATCTCCTCTTTCCCCTCAGTGAATACTCCTTTCAAAGCCAGTACTGAATGACAGAAAACTCACTAGCGCCTTAAAAAGCTAACATTAGGATATTAGCTGAAAGTACAAATATTTAGTGATTAGTTTGTAGTCCTCACAACATCTAACCTTGCAGAAAGTTTTGTCTCTAATGTTAGCTCAGATAGGTTTGCAATCAACTTGGACTTTTGCCAAAGCAGAAAGGGTAGCAAACACTTGCACTGAGGCATAAACAAGAAAGACTAATGTCCTGGGTCTGCAGCAGCTACTAAGGATGAAAATGACTGCTACTGCTGAACCCAGGATGACTAATTTCAGCAGAAACATACAAAGGAAGAAAAAAAACTTACCAAAAGAGACATGAGGAATTTGTGAAGGAACACTATCTGAATACAGCCCACTTTCAAAGATATGGTACCATCCACTTTTGACATGTCAGTATAAGCTTCTCCCTCTGTGGCATATGGATCTAATGTCAGATTGAAACTGAAAACTTCATCTCCTACTATCGACACAGCCTAGAAAGAAACAGCACCTACTAGCCATCAGCAGCTTCTAAAATGGTACTTAAGAGCTAAAGGTATCATCAGCCTAACAGATGTATATTAGATTCATTTTTTTTTTTAATCTTTTGGGCACCCATTCTTGCAATATGAAAACCTGTGCTTTACCATCTATCTGATTTGAAAAGAGGTATTCATGACAAATCTATGTTTCAAAAAGAGTGGAATAAGAACATGTACTACATTTCACTTTTATACACACAAAACTAACCAAGAATCAAGTAAAACTTAATATCTTGTAGTTGAGTACTTTTTTATGAAGAGTCCTTGAATCAACGTCTGCGACAATTATGTCCTTTAGTCGGGCAAAGAATACAGTGCGACTTGACTGAAGGAGAAGAGACGAATCAAGACCTGTAAAGCATCAAGAGAGAAACAGTAGTATCCCATGACAGAAGTAACCCTCATTTTCAGACTGGGGACACACACCACACCAGTAGAGGAGGCGAGGTGAGAAAACGTATGGAAATTATACACTGCAATAAACTAATAAACATTTTTTTAATAGTTTGCTAAATGCAACACATAATTTTTAAAAAACTCACAACAAATACCAAAGCACACTTGATTCTTTTCTCAGTTATCAAATTAATCAATTCAGTTACCACATGCAAATAAAATACACTGCAAATAAAAGAGTTCTATCTGATCCAGGGCATTTTAGCCTATCTGTATCCAAGCCAGAATAATTAGAAGTAATTCCCCAACTACCAAAATAAAGAAAAAGTAACCTAAGTTAACTTCTGGAAATAGAGACTTTCTGCATTTTATCAGTTGGACACAGAAGATAAGTATATTGTCTAGAGTTCAAACCCACATGCATCCACTATGGTGTCATTAAGCTTTGAAAATGCAGCCATACCACAGCTTAGAACAAAACAAAATAAAATACTTCAAATACAGATACTGGCTCAGTGTCAATCATGTCTGGAAAGAAATGAGCTGCTATTCACAGGAAAATATTCAAACAATAGTTCATCTCTTAATAACCAAGCTACTGAGTTAATTACTGAGATTATTTTTTTAAATAAGATGTTACTGTAATGTATCTGAATACAACCCTTCTGCATACAAAATCTTGTGTGAATACATCATATGAATTAGAGATGGGCACAAGCAGAAAACTTTTAATGAACTGGAGTATGTATTCTTGTATATCACACATTCTTTAATATTTATATCCCATTGAGGGGTAAAAAAAAGAATCAAGAAACAAGACCAGAAGAAGAAACCCAAACAAGCCCTAGGAGTACAAAACCAAAGTAAGCAGTTTTAAGGGGTTTCTTACCCTAAATAATTCAGGCATAGTATAAAAATACCTAAAGCTCAGTACATGAAAAGTCACTCATAATCCAACTCCTTCAAAACATGAAGAAGATTACCTGAAGGATAATTTATCATGTTTTTCTAGCTCTAGGCCAAACCATTATGACACACTAGGAGAGTAACTTGGGAAAACAACACCACAAGCCATGTTTGTACAACTAACAGCTAAATGTTAATTGTACAGTTATATGCTGAAAATTTATACCTTAAATATTTTTAGTCTAATTATTATCAGTTGCATTTAAACTAAACTACCAAATCAGTTATTATTAACTAGGAATTCATTACCTTGTATCTTGATTTCTGCAATGTTCTTTTTTTCATCACAAATATTTAAACAGAATGCATCCAGCTTGGCAAAAAGCTTGAAGTCAAAGACATCTTTATCCTTGGAAGGTCTAGCCACTAGAAGTGAGAAAGGGGGGATTTTCAGTGTACATAGAACAAATATTTTCACTTAAAATTTAAATTCCTAAGAGTATGTGAGGGATGTTTTGGTTCAGGGTTTTTGAGGGGTCATCCAGATGACTTAGTTTTGTGTCCCATAGTTTCTTTCATCACCACTACCATGACTAACTCTGTAAGATCCCATCTTAGAGCAACAACTCTTCCTCTGAAGGCAACTCTATTGATAAGAGTACAATATGTCAGCACTTGCTTGTAATTCTATGCCTGGTATGACTCCCATCTAGCTCTCTACTGAAACCATTCTACTCTTTTTAAATTCAGGGTAATTGCTGGGTTAAGAGGAATTAAATAGCACAGTATAATTATTTTAAACATTAGACTAATAACTCCATAGTTTCACAGTAGTGGGGGTTTTTTTAGATTATCTATATCTAGCCAGTAGCTAGCTATACTCTAGCCTGGTAAGCCGCATTAACATCAGCATTGATCTTCAGCCTACACTACAAAGCTAATAAGGTTTCTCTGGATTTGATCATTTTGATGGCATGCAACAGATACATATCCTTTCAGAACCATCATTTTGACAAACATAACTACCTTTCTTCAATCTTGTGTCATCTTCTTGCTTTTTGTCTTTAGTTGGTGTGTCTCTGGTGCTTCCACTACCTGATGGACTAACAGCTGCTAGAAAACTGACAGCAGACATAAGGGCCTTGGTATGCAGTAGAAGGTTCAATGATGAAAAAGCCACCTGTTGAAAACACATGACTCCATGTGACAAAAAAATATAACTTACAAGTACTAAGAGTTCAAGTTCGGCAACAGAGTGCTGATTATGTGGAATTCACAAGACAAACAGATTTGGCAGTATAGGGAAAGACTTCTGGATCCCTGATCATTTTCCTATACTCAGCATTTGAACTTCATCTCGTATGTATGAGAAGATGCATCCTTACATTAGTTTAAATTTTAACTCCATGAACTAGCTAAACAGTTCTATATCATAGTTAAGAAACTGACTAACATACTGCTTTTATATTACATTGTATAAAAACTTTCAAGAATTTTTTAACTCTTTAAATATCCCTGCTCCAAAGCCAGGGGCAACAGGAAAGCCAAAAAAACCATTCTTGATCCCCCCTTTGCAAGCAAGCAAACAAAAAGAAAATAGGCAGTAAAATCTGAAAGCACTCACTCGAATCATCTGTTCAGTGTTGTCAAAAATAGTCTGAAAGTGTGGCCCATTTCTGTCAGCCTGTGAAAATAATTTGCATGAAGGTTAATATTAATTCCAACCAGTCATTGTGCTCTTCAGAAGATTCAAAACAATCCACTAGCTCTGAATTGTAGGTTTAAGACTACAATATACGAAAGTGTTTTACAAATAAATGTAAGAAGCTGTATGTATACCTTTATATATTCCACCTTCAGGAGGTCTAAGCCAGCTTTATCTGAGGAGCTAATTAGATGAATGGGTGCTTTTTTACCTGTAACATACCATAGGAAATACACAAGAATTAGGGTAATTCCTGTTCTTTCAGAGAAACAAAGAATTTGTGCCTTGAAGATAGCGATTAACCTTCAATACCATTTCTTAAAATGCACTCCACCACCAAATGCAAATGCTTGTTCCTCTTTGTTAGGTCCAAAATGGCAAGTCTGTACCCTTTCTCCATCTAAAGATTGAACAATTTGGATGGAGTACTACTTACCTGAAATTAAGCTATTTATTTATCTAGTAAGTATCATAGTGGGATTCCAGAGCTCATGAGCTATGTACCGATGGGACAAGCACTGCCAATGGACAGTATTGTCACTGGAAAACTAGAACCACATTAAGATTTCAGAGAGCACAAGAGACAGAAGAGCCACAGTTTCAGACTGATACACATACACACAAGTACACTTCTCTCCCATTGCTTAGTACCTCCAATTTCATAGTAATCCAAGCTTATTTTCTTTAAATAAGATACAGCTGCTAAATTATAGGTTCTGACAGTAGCTTCTGTCCCAAGGTGCATTACATCAAATACAAGTACTGTTTCCTCAGTTTTCTTCTGCCTGGTGAGTTCTACTAAAACCTGTTAAGCAAGAAACACACAGTTAATGCCATCTTTTCACATGTAGTTCAACAATAAAAAAAAAAAAACAAAGAAAAATATTGCCTTGCCTGCCTTACTGGAACTCTTATTTTTATTGCAGAGTTAAAGGGTAAAAATAGGAAAAAAAAGTGATTGATGGTGAAAGACAGAAACATCATAGAAATATTTGGGGATTTGCTCTTTGCAAGCGATCTGCCTGGGTATCTACTTAGTTCTTCCAGCACAAATTTCCCACCACCCACCCCCAAGTTGCAACTCGGTACTATTATTTTCTACCAAGAATTCTCCAGTAAAGGATTTTGGGCTTTTTTTATACATACACCCAGGTGAACTAGGTGTATGTTTATTTATATACATACCATATATAAAAAATAAGTCATATGCATACCACATATAAATAACCCACAGAAGTATACATGTGCGAACATGTTGGGGTTTTTTGTTTGGTGGCTATGTTTTTGCATCCACTACATCTGAAGAACACTGGTAACAGAGAATTGGGTTGGGGATTTTTTTTAAGTATTCTTATGTAGAAGGTAAAAACAGAATTCAAGAGATATACCTCTTTAATTTCAAACTTCAACTGAAGATCTATCAGTTCCTCTTTAGCAGTCTCCTCATTTTTTATCTCTTCTCCTTTCCTTAGTGACTTGTCAGTTGGTTCAGAGCTTTCCTCAAAATCAAAATATTCTTCTTCAGAGTCTACAGAAAAGAAGTGATTTCCTCCTTAGTAAACTTTTTGTCCACAAACAGGGGCAAATATTGCACACTCTCTATTCCATTCTAGTGGGATTTTAAACTGTATGAGCATTGTAAACCTAATACAGTTTAGATCTATAACACTTTCTTACCCACTGGATAAAAAGTGAAGAAAATTAAAGCCCTATTAAGAAAATGGAGGAGTATAGCTATATCATTAGACATGAAAGAACACAAATAAGGAAAACCAATTATAAAGTAAGCCCCAGGAAACAGGTTTCCCCAGATTCCACTATAGGAAAGTTCTTCTCTCAAACAGGCATGGAAGTAAATGCTCAGATACAGCATCAATACATTTTTAGAAAGAAGAAAGCTTTGCTATTGCAAAACACTCAGGACAGGACACACAATATTTGTAACAGACTATTTTTGCCACATCTTAGCTGCTTAATGCAAGTGCACACATCCCTTTAGACATGTTATTCACCTTTTTTATGTGCCCAACCCAAACTATGTGCCCTGGAGTGGCAGCAGCAGATTAGTATTTGATTAAGTTCATTTTTGGATTTAAATCAATTTTGAAAAAACAGGTTCCCCAATACGCTCTGCTGAAAAGATGTCTCATGATAACTGAATAATTGAATTGGTTTGCTAATGACATCCTAATACAGTTATTAATAGCTCACATTCATAGAGGTTGCTTGTGCATAATAACTGATTAATCCCCAAAAAGGGTTGGTACTTTTGTTTTTTAAAAAGCAACTTCATTATTCTGAGGTAACGTCAGCATCTTAATCAAATCTTCCTATGCACTTGAAATGAGAGATGATGAATCATACTCATCTCTCCTGTCCTTGTAACATGCTATAAGATCAATAGCAGCCTGAAAATGTTAGCTACTCCATAAGTTATGGCCTTCTACTTCTACAAAGACATATCGGTACCTTCTTACCTGACACCATTTCCGCTAACAACTGGGGTGTATGAAGTAAACCTTTACCAACAGAAATCGTGGGAATAGCCGGTACCTAGAGGGAGGGGAAAAAAGAAGAAGAAAAAAAAATAAAAATCACTGTTTTACACTCTCAATAACTTGGTATGTCCAGCCATATTTTCTACTGATGATGTATCTTTAATCTTGCCTCCCCATATTACTTAGAAAGGTCAGTTTTGCCAATACTTATATTGAAACCAGCATGACAATGACAAAAGGCTAAGATAGACTTCTTTGAATAAGCCCAGCACCTACAGATTGTAAATCATAATGAAGACGCTTTGCCTAATTCAGCTGGGCAACAGATCTCTTATTTCAAGTGAAGAAGACCACAGCCATTAGCAGGAATTCACATTTACAATGACCACTTTAATGATGTCATTTTTTTATTACAGTTTTCTTAGTTACAGTCATCTTACTTTTGCGCTTGGAAGTGACACAGATGATTTCTGAGGCAATGGAACACTATCAATCAGATCAAAAATTGCCTTGATTTTCTGGTCAGAGAGTCTGACATGCACCAAAGGAAGTCCTCCTGATACTTTAAACCTTTAAAAACAAAAAAACAAAACCAACTGATTCAACACCAAGACAAATACGAATTCTTGATGCAAATCTTAACAATATCTATACTCATCATATAGAATCCTAGAATGGTTTGGGTTGGAAGGTACCTTAAAGCTCATCCAGTTCCAATCCCCTGCTATGGACAGGGACACCTTACAGTAGACCAGATTGCTCAAAGCCCCATCCAACCTGGCCTTGAACACTGCCAGGGATGGGGCAGTCACAGCTTCTCTGGGCACCCTGTGCCAGCACCTCAGCACCCTCACAGGGAAGAGCTTCTGAGTAAGAGCTCATCTCAATCTCCCCTCTGTCAGGTTAAAGCCATTCCCCCTTGTCCTGTCCCTACAGGCCCTTGTAAAAAGCCCCTCTCCAGTACATAGTAACTAAAAAGAAATCCTTTCAACATTAATATATTACCTTGCCATCCTGGTATCTCTTTCCACCATTGATTTTGCCAACTGTACGTGGATATCCATAGGCTGTAATATGTGCAAAGTTGATGGATGTTGAAAACGAGCCTTCTTCCAGTCTTCACCTGCAAATGTTCAGTAAATTCAGATGAAAAAATACTGCTTGCTAATTGCTGCATTTAAGGTATAATTAAAGTAATCAAATGGCATCACTACGAAAGGATCAAGAACCCACTCACCAACTAGAGAAACCTAGAACAATTGGGGCAAAGTATTATAACAGCTTTTGAATTCCACTTTCAGTAGTTCTTAACACTACATTGCCTTAGCACTGTTAAGGCCAATTCTACACTAAAAGATGTATTTTAACATAGAATCCTAAAAAAATAGATGCATGTATATCTAAATATAAACCAGTAAAACCTAGCATTTTGTTGACTGCACAAACTGAAGTCCAAATGAAGTAATAAGGACAATTTTAGCTGTATTGTGCTTAGGACTGGAAATATAGTAGCTCAATCCATTCATGCTGCTTGCTGGTGTCAAAGTAAAGAGGTGATACACAAGTCCAAACAAAAAGCAAGCTGCTGTTCGAAGATAAATCAATGATTTTTCACAGTTTAATGACAGGCATGTGTATTACAAACTAACTTTTAGTTAACTACTAGCTCTGGTTTGCCTTTTTTTTAAAAAAACATATTTATTACAAGCAGGCTGGCTTCCTCCACCTCTTGACTAACCAGCAATTGTCATTTGTTACCTGTTCTTCCAAAAAGAAGTTGCACATTTTTGATTTCCACATCAAACTTGTCATAAGCTTTGTCCATAATCTCCTCTAAAGATGAAAAGGTAGAAGCTCGACTACTGCCTTGATTTACGCTGCTCAGCTAAACACACAAAAGACAAGATAATGTTAAGTCTAAAAAAATGCTATTAATTCTAGTGAAGATGAAAAAGGTGATTCATAGTTCATGAGAGACATTTGGATTACTACAGAGAAGCAATCTTGGTTCATTTCACCCTTCATTTATCAAGAATAAGATTTATTTTTGTTACTTTTATCAATCAACTTACTTCAAGTTACACAAAAATACTTTTTTTTGTTCACAAGCTTAGTGCTGGATTACAACTAAAATAAATATTCAATCAGTCACCTAAAATCAAGCTAAATCATTGACATTTTTCAATTTTTCAACTTTCAAACTCCAAGAAAAAATATCTGTTCCCTTTTTGTAGTAAAAGGCTAGCATTTTACAATAAAGAAAACAAATGTTCCTGTGTTCATATTCCAGTTAGCTGAATAAATGGAAGATATTCAATGATAAACTATTACAATCATGATTACAAAATAAAAATATTTCCTGGGGAGATTAACTAGTATAAGTATGCCAAAGACAAGCATTTGATCAATGCTCTGAACATTGATCAAATTGCTGACCCAAACGTATTTGGTAAGAAATATATAGTAAGTTAAAACCACATTCACACAGTTGATCGCCTTTGCCTTCTGAAAACAAGATAGTTTCAGATGACAGCTATGTTAAGAGAAAATACTATTTACTCTCTGTAAACTTTTAAGAGACATCATTTAGATACCTGAAATGTACCAAAGTCCAAAATCAGCAAATCTGATTTTTCATGGTAGAAACCCGTCTGTGGAACCACAAGGTAGGAAGGTCTCAGATTAATCCTCAAGTCAAGGACTTTCCGCATTTCAATAATATGAACTAATCCTTAAATAAAAAGGAAAAGACATTAAAATTGAAATGCTCTTCTCAAGTGAAGCATGTGTCAGTAAACATATAAAGATATGCTATCTGTCTGAAAGACAACACATCTCGAGGAGACTTTACTCCTGTAAGTTTACTGATTTCTCACTAAACTCAAGAACATCCACTAACACTCCAACTGAAACATTTTAAAACATTCAAGAGTTCACCTCAGGTGAGGTTTGTTATTATCTTACCTGTAGCAGTTCTTTCCTTTATTTCTTCCAGCTTCATTAATGTGGCTGATGTTAATTTTTCAAGATCCATTCCCTTACTTGTCTGAAAGAATTCTACCATTGCATTTATTGTTTTCTTTCAACAATAAAGAGGAAAAAAAAAAAAAAGAAAATTATCAATATACACAGATGTCACACGGTAAACATTCAAAAAGAGATTGTAACAGAGTAAGAATAACAGCAGAGAAAGGAGAATGAGGAAAAGAGGTAAGAGTTTTGGTTACTACTCACTGCATCATATTTTATTTCCACAGCCTGTGATTCAATAGTAAGCCTCTGGTCAGCAGCACTATCTTCAGGGTTAACATCAAACTCTATCTTAAGCAAAGAAGACTTGCTATCCCCTATGGAAGCCACAAGAGATGGTACAATGTTTTCTTGTCTCAGGCCTGTAACATACCAGTTTTCCAGCTTTGCTTCAACCCTACAGAAGATGAATAGTTAAATACACTTTATGAGAATACAGAACACAGTTCCATCTAGGAAAGACAAGCAAGATGAGAAAACCTTTGATAAAGCCAAACATGAGCAGCTTCACAGGACTAATCACACAGTTCAGAAATTGGATCAATAAATGGGAGGCAAGAATATTTCAAGAGTCAGCAGCTGAGCTGGTGACCTTATGCAAAAAGCCAGAAGATGAAGAAACTGCAAATGAAAGCAGGAAAACTGCACAGGCTCATTTTCCAGACATTGAAAATCTTAATCATTGACTCCATAATCCAGTAACTTGTGTCCAATATATCTGGTGTGCCCACTCTCAAAACACAGGAAGGAATCCTACACGCTGGTTTATCTCCTACTCACAGCACACAGACACAGCTTTTCATTTCTGCAGGAAGTAAGCAACACATTCAGTAGCTTGGCTGGAGTTTATTAGCCAGACCACTTCACACTGCATAGGTATCACTTCCCAAAAGTAATATGCAGCACTTCAACATCTGGATTCAAGAAACAGCTTATTATTGTTTATGAAGACTAACAAGTAGCATTCCTTTCTTCATTCCATTCTATGTTACTCACCAAATTATGTGACTGAAACTTTTCAGAGTGCAATTGCCAAATGCCCATAAAATTTAAAATATCAACACAGAATAAAATGCACTACCCAAGAAAAGATTTTAGAAGTCAGGAGTGGAGGAAGGAGATGTTTCTACAGAAAAGAAAATTCCAATCCAATTACTTAATGGCTTGTGCTCCTGGGCGCTGTGATATTTTGGTACTCAGATCAATTATCTGGACTTTCAGAGTTTCTGCCACATTCTTGTCTTCTTTAATTGTAAGAGAAGTACTTAGCAGCTTCAGTGTCACAACATGGGCAACATACTAGTGAGAAGGAGAGAGAAAACTGAAATTAGACATCCTGATATAAATAACTTTCTGAACTGCTAATTTCAACAAATCTAACAAAATGTGGTATTTAAAGCTATTCCAGTTGACAATGCTAAGAAACATATCTTTACGTAGGAAACGAAGTATAGAGTCTTTACTTTCTTTCAAACCTTACCACTCATTTCTTTAACATAAAACAGAGTATTTCAACAAATGCAGATCAGATCTAGTCTGTATCTCTTCAGGATTCAGGGAAGTTTCTTTTTCAAACCACCAAAGCAAGCATTGCTAAACTACACCAAACAAAGTCATCATAATCCCATCAAATAACTACATTTCAGAAGGCACTGCATATATGCCTTTGTTGTTCTTGCTGCTGAATGTCAAATCTTGACCTTTTTGAGAAAGAATTTTAGCTTCCTGACACACGTACCATTTTATAACTGTGTCAATCAGCAGCTTCCTATCTGCATTCGAAGCCTGCATCTTTCTCCAGGGTACTCAGAGAGGTGAAAGCACTTTTACACTTAATTTATCCAAATCAAAAATTGAAGTTTTTCTACACAGGAATGCAGGAAAATGTGAAATATGCCTTCCTTTTTAAATTCTAAGTACTGAGCAGTGTTCAGGTTGTTTCTCTTCTTTGTTATCAAGAGATGCTGCTGCTGCTCTGCTCTTGTCAAACTGACAGGAATATACAATAGCACACAGGCCTCCTTTTTGCCACGCAAACAATTCTGAACTTCCCTATTTAAGGCACACATAAGCCCATAACAATTAAATTTAACAAAAATATGTAAGACTGGAAAGTTGGAAGTGTTGGGTTGGGGGGTAGGGAGGCCTGTGGGAAGAAGAGAAAACATCCTCCTTGAAGGAAATAGTCTCAACGTATAAAGTGCTTCTGCAAGTGGTGACCATCTTGAAGCAGAACCACCAATCATGTTAAGATTTCAGACACAGAAAATAAGTCTACTGAGAGAAACCTTACCATTTCACATTTTCTTAGCTGTCCTATAAGCCCTCTTAAGAACACTATACTTGTAAAGCTTTATCTTTTATTCCTTTGCTTAACAAACCAAAAAACTGTCTCAAATACGCTTTTTTAATTCTATGCTTTCCTTTGTGTAGTAGAAAAAAAGTACTACCGAAATCTCCTTATACTTTTCATTAGGAAACACATTTAAGGAGAAGCATAGCATGATCCTTCTAAAAAAAGCAACCCTTAAAGTACAAACATGGAGTCAAATATGAGCTAATTACATGCTGGTGTTCACCTTCATATGAACAAGTGACTATTCAATTATCAAAATCAAACTACAGACTAATTTAGTTTCACCACAACATGTAGCAAGAAACAGATACAATGAAAAAGCTAACATGGAACCTTTATTTCATTTACAGTTAGCTTTTTTTATTTTCTTCCAAGTTGCAAATAGTTATCTCATTCAGTTTGTTACTTCTAAAGCACTCTAGATCAGGGCTGTGCACCAGGAAGAACACCACAAAGAAAACATTTGCCATTCTTTGTGTTTTCTGAATATCTGGTTTTTATCTTCTTTGTGCATTCACCAGATGTGACTTGTACTGACACATATTCTACTGCTTATCTTAAGGCTAACATGCAGTAGAAGGTGTTTATGTTTTTGTTTTTTTGGTCTGGAAGCATGGAGGTGTTTTTTCGGTTTGTGAGGGTTTTTTAAACCATTCCTGTAAGAAGATGCTTACCTGCTTTGGTAAGGAAAGGTGACAGGAGCTGTCACTATATCCAATAGCAGTGAAAAGCTTCGCTTTCTCTTCTGGTGTCATTAGTTCATCAATAGCTAAAACAAAACGAAAAAGACTCAAAAATTTGCCCTTTAATTCATAATAATAAGGATTTTTCCTCCCATTTGTTTTCTACTGCTGACATTTCTTTGATTCTTCACATTGCACAAAGATCCATACTGTGAAACAATTTACAAAGAAGTCTTTGCATATGGCATTACATACATAGCACAGATACCAACATAATTTAAATTACAAAAGGTACCCATAACTCCTAGTGATGAAAATAGCTTTGAGGAGTACTATTAGAACAAATCTCTTGTCCAGGCAGCAAATCAGCAGAATACAGTATTTCACACCACTGCCTGTGACATTACAGCCATACTCTTCTCCTTACCAAGCTTCTGAATATCTAATGGCTATTTCAGAAGTATGTCTTATTTGACAACTCAATATTCATTAACAGTAAGTAAAACTACAAAATGGATCAATACTGCATTGCCATACTCTGTCCTTCTGCACAGTAGGAAGCAAAACATACTATAACTTCCTTCTTTAAATATATATATATATATATATAAAAAACAACTTCATGTCTCTATAGAATGCATTATAGCCTACACCTACTTTCAGGAACAGATGATTGTTCATCTTCCTTTTTCCTAGATTCCTTTTTACCCCAGAAGCCACTAAACCATCCTCCACCTTTTTTTTCTGCTTCAGTGGTTTTCTTCTTCAGCAGCTTTTGTCCTGATCTTATTGTCTACAATCCAGACATTAGATTAGATAATTAATTACTATATATTTTGTTTTGCTTTAAATAATTCATGTATTTACACACATTGAACAGCCATTTAACTGATGGACAGCACCATCACCCTGTAAGAGATGAAAAGCACTATAACTCACCAGACAGAAGCAAAAGGAAGCTCAGGGATGGAGGCATGCGCATGCATACATGTGTGGAAACAAGCGCGTGTTACTTTAACTTTGAATGGCCTTTTTTCCTACATATTTCACTAGCACTTAGACTATATAAAAGGCAGTAACCACATGAAAAGACAGTATTTAAGAAGCAATTAAATTAAAACTTGTAATAACAAACCTGAAGACTGATCTTGTACCACTGCATGTGTTTAGAACTTTTAATTCATATACAGGCATTTGCTTTGCATTTTAAAAATCAAGGTATGACCAAAAACATCTCAAAAATAAGAAAAATCATTATTATTTTTTCATTTCACATACCTTCCAGATGTGTAGACAAATACTGAGGCTACACTGGTGTGAACAGTAACTATATGATGCAACTACACAGGTTAATTTTCATGTTAGGAAAATAGCTACCAGTAGCATTCTTCTCATAAGCTGGCTATTCTGAGCTTGCCCTCAGTATGCTACGTGGTTTTTATCTCAACTGCAGATACAGCACTTTTCATGATGTTATAACATGCAACCCCCTGTTAAGTGCCACAAATTATTTCCAGAATAGAATGCAGCTAGAGATTTGATCTGCCTTTTAACAGTTGTCACAGAGTTGTCTTTTAATTTGATTGGCTGCCCCCTAAAAAGAGTATCTAAAAGTGTAGGTAGGATGGGAACAGCTCTACACGTTTGATCTTGAACAGATGTAGAACCAGTGTTGAAATAACAGAAGTCAAAGAAAGAAGATAATCCTTAAATTATCACCTTTTGACAATTGCCCGACAGTACGAAGTTGGTAGAAGTAACATGGTGCACACACACTGGTAGGTTTTTAGAACTGGTTTTAAGTTTGGAAAATTATTTCTTCTTCTCCTGAAAGGATAGGAAACTTGCCTTCCCACCTCTCTATCATACTCCTCAGCACAAATTGTTTCATGACAAAACTACCCTATTTGAAGTGTTATAGTATTATTGAACAAAAATTATTTCTCACCTCGACTTGTGCTTGCTGTCTTGCTAAGATGATATTGAAGACATCAAGCTTCCTTTCTAGGTCCTGTAAAAATGATGAAATCTTTTGCCTCAAACACATTTAAGAAAGGCTCACCATTACAAAATCTCTAGTAGCTCCTTTGTATTTACACTCCAGTTTCTCTCTAGACCTGCTCCTTTCTTTCAAGGGTATAGTCCCCTCCCAGCAGTTCACTAGAAGATGAAACCTGATGTTAGGCAGTCTAATCTACCCTTTTTAAAAAGTTTAATCTTGTACTTCATTAAACGTATTTGGGTTCATTAATCCACAAAGAGCATTTAAATAACATTTTATCAGTGTTTTCATTCTTTTCACAATAGGCTACACTCAACTTCGGATTAAACTGGTAATTCCACAGAATTCTTGCTATTTTAAAATCACCAAATTTGATTACTGTCATGTGTATTTAAGTAATTATTTTATAGAGGGACCAAAACATATTTTCTTCAAATGTCCCGGTTTCAGCTGTAACAGTTATTTTTCTTCCTAGTAGCTGGTGCAGTGACAACAAAGAAAAAAACAACACATACCTGAATTTGCCTCTGTGTTTCTTCTGACAGTTTACTCTGTGTCAGCTTGTTCTTGTACATATTTTTGTAACTCTTCAGAAGCTGCCTATGCTGTTTTATGTTACTCCATGACCACATTCGAGTATGTCTTCTGATGTGAACTTCAAGAACACTGTTACCTGCATATTTCCACCTACAACAATTCCACACTTGTAAGCAACTTCCCATTTCACTGTGCATTACAACTTGAAACATAGCAGAGACAGATTTTTAATATGCCAAAGCTTTATCACTTGTTATTTGAGGAAGACAAATGGTTTAATGATTTGAACATCACTTTTGAACAGCAGACTGAGTGCCTATATTGAATTCATGAAGCACTATAAATCTACATTCTCTTTTGACTTCTGCATGTTTACAAATTTGGGCTGTAACAATATTAAGAACACTCAGGGACTTTGATAACCAGCATCAGTTAACACTTAGGAAAAAAAAAAAATCCATGACAATGTCTATCAGCCCAAAACTTTAAAAATTACAGCTGACATACATGTTCCAAGTCAGATTTTCATCACTTGGTTCTTTGACATGTTTTCTTCCACAAGCCTTTTGTGGAAGAGAACATTTTCGGCTAAGCAAAGCTCTGTGAAAGTTATAATGCTATACAGAATCTCATTTTAAAATGACATTTAACCACAAAGGAGAATGAAGAGACTGGAGAGGACTCCAGCATCTTTCAAAGAATGCATGAACATACACAGCTTACCATTCTCTGGCATTTTTATGTAAACATACATTCGGTCTAAATCTTCTGTATGGTGCATTGCGAACCATGTAATCTATGGACTCCAGAAGGTCTATCATGCTGAGATACTGAGCACAGAAAAACAAGTTTCTTAGCAGAGGTTTGGATTTTGTTGCATGCAGCGCTTAAAGTACATGTATACCACGGTCTTCAGTAGTCCCCAAGCTACGCAGAAATTCAAGCCTATACATTTTCATTAGTATGCAAAGGAAGACCAATTATACTCATTGCTCTCAAAACGACACCACTGTCAGAACTTCTGGATCCCCTGAATAACAAAACCAGTTTGTATTTTTGTTAGGCTGCTGAGTGCAGTCTCAGGCTTTCTCAAACCAGTGCTATTCTCTTTATTTGTCAATACACAGTTTCCCCAGTTTCACAACTGCCTTTGCATTAGGTAAATTTTTTGGTACTGTTCTGAACTCAGATTACACTCTGACACCAATAAGGGCTATAAAGCTATCTAGCAAATTAACTGTAAATTATTACTGAATAAATGAAATCACTAACACTGTTGGGGAGCCATTTAAATGAGTACCTTCATACTTTAGCAGGCTTTGTCACCAAAGCCAATATATTCCATTCATTCCACCTTTGCTTGTATCTTGGCATCTCTGCAGTTATAATGGTGTAGTTTTAGAAGATAAGGGCTAGTAAGAAGAATGATCCTGTTCTCCATGTGAAAGAAATGGTATTGGAAGGGCTGAATATAGATCAGGTGGTCCCCACAGGGTCCACAAGTAACAGGGTCAGAGCATCAGGATCTGGCACCATGAAGTGACTGTTACACAAAGGGAAAATGAACCTACACTTTTCCCCATAGTTAGTGCTAAATGGTTCAGACAGTTTACCTGCAGACAAGAAGAAAATTCCCAAAGAAGGTGGTTTTCCATTAAAAAAAGTCTTACACTTTATCACAGACTCTGATACAAAGATAAAAAGTAAGCTGGATGCAAAGACAACTTACTTGTGGCTTTGTGAATTCAATGACAATTCTCTGTACTTCTACGTTACAATCAAGCTTTGGAGTTTTCAGTTCTACTTCTGCATATGGGTTGATATACAGTCTTGCAGAGGCTGATACTGGTCTAAAAACTTGAAGATTAAAAAAAAAATGAGATTCATTTTCTGCTTACAATAAAGTGTGGGAAGCAATCTTCAAGTACTTATTTCCACTGATGTATCAATCACTTCGTACTGATAATGTGTATGCTCAAAACCCACAGAACCAGGATGCAACCCTTACTAAAACTTAAGATAGCGCAGCAGCAGTCAGAAAGCAGACAAGCTCTGATACATTCTGTTATGCTTGGGTTTTTGTAAAATAAAGTTAGTATGGGCATGCCTGCACGAACAGGTCAGGGTGTTAGTACTAACATGCTCAGAACAGTTTATACTCACTCATATTCCTAGCTTACTTACTATACTGGTAGTCTTGAGGCTGGTTACCACTACATGGAATTCCTCTTTTCAGCTGATCCTGTAAAGGAATGTGACACTGTCTAGCAATTGGCGAAGAGCATTACACGTTTACAGTTCCCTAAGCTTTGAGCAGACCAGCTTAAGTTCATATGTATTTTGCAAAGGCCTCTTGCCTGTAAGTGTGAAAACTTTTATAGAACAAGCACTTAAGAGTCAAGGGTTTAAACACATCTGATTAAAAGAACTTTAACTTTCTCCCATTAAGCAGACAGTCCATATTCAACTTCCACATTTTGCAATAACAACTAATGTGCATTCGTTTGGAAAAATAGCTCAAATGTACATAATAGAGCAAATGCTTGTTTTTAAGCAACTTGAAGGTACCAGGACTATCTAATAACATTCTACCCTTCCTCATTTTAAATGCAGAAGGAGGCCACTTGAGCCTTCTGGTATCTGCAGGTACAAGAGAAAATACTGACAAAAAGTAGCTAGGAAAATATCAGAACAGCCCAAGAGACCTGACAAATGTCATGCTAGACCCAAGTCTTAATTCAGAATGAGAGTCTCTCTGAAACTATAACTTTTCAGCAGTTTATTGGGAATGCTATATTCATGCCCAAACATTTTATCTAGTTTCAGAATTGCAATGGCACAATTGGAGCAGGATGCCTGAAGAAAACGTCCATATTACCTATTACGTAAAGAAAGATGAAGCGCTTGTTCCCACTACATTTTATAAAGACTATCAATATTAAGAGTTGTTTTTACATGGAAAATATTTTCTAACTACAAATTTCTTTGATCTAATCCTTTCCCCAGCTGCTTATTTAAAATGTGGCTTGTCTTATGTAAAAAGGTACACTTTCTCATTCAAAATACTAGTATTTTAACCTATTTCCTGTCTGCTGATCTATTTTAATAAAACCTAAATTCCAATGAGATTAATATAAAACAGCTACTCACAAAACCAGCCATGTACTCATGTTATTTAAATATGAAGACTGCTGCATAAAAGTAGCAGATGCTACATGCTACACAGTTTATTCTTACTATAACATAGACCAGTTAGCTACTACAATAAATCTGATTTCCTGATAATGCTGCTTAAAATTATTCTATGTATTCAGGCATTTAATAGACATTACTAAAAGAGATGTTATTTATCATCTGTTCAGTTCCTGTATTGGTTTTAAAGTTCTGAAGCAGAGAAGACTTATCAAGTGGCAAAGAAGATGTACACAAGTAATCTTATGTTTATGATGAACTCCATTCTACCCCTGTGCTTCTTCAAATCTTCTCAGACGCTTTCTGAGCTTATTCCTGCTCTCCCTTTCTTCCTCTTTTAGGCACAAGGACAAAAAGATCACTAATCACAACTGAAAAAAAAAATTACTAACAGTCACAAAAGAGTCAAAACATGAAAAAAAAAACCCAAACCAAACAATGGAGATGATACCAGTATGCAAAGTGATACTAGCATACAGCACCAAAATTGCTAAGGATTTCAAGAACTAGAAAAACTGTAAGTGGTGAGATGCTTCAAGTTAATAATTGGTCAGAATACTGTTTGCTACACTAGAATTGCTCTGCCTCAGCACTTGAAGAAAAGTTTACACGCAGGACAAGCCAGAGGCTTTGGAAACAGGCAACTGCATTTTACAGTCCCGGAGGGGAAAATTCCCTATTCTTTCAGACAGAACTTGTTAAAAACTTCCACGATGATGGAATAGAAAGTGGTACTCCTTGACACATATAACAAGCTCAAGAAAACTACACTAGCATTCTTCACTTGCAGCTTAGTCAATAGTGAATCGAAGGGTCGATGAAAAGTGCTGAGATCTAATGTGTCAGACAACATCAGGTAAGCCCACAAAGCCATCTGTCCACAAGCACCGTCAAGGACTGATTCACAAAGGATCTTTCTGACAGTGCTGGAATGACATTTGAAGGACTGATTTTTACTGCTGTCAGTTCAAAATGTGTATTGGTCTCTGTTTACACTTCACTTCAGACTGAGATGCAACAGAGAAAACATCCACAGATAGGTAACTCTGAAAACTCCTGTAGCTGAAGTAGCTTAGCTATTACTAAAGACATGTAAGCATTTCTGCTAAAAGACAGAAGTGGAAGTCCTCTGAGGATTTAAAGAACAAACCAAGAGACTGCGGACAGGAAGAAGAATCAACATATTCATAGTTATCTTCCACATACAGTGAATAAAACGCCCCAATTTTGAGACAGTAAATAGAGCCCTAAAAGGGGAACCAGTCAAAAAAAAAAAAAAAAAGGACTTCAGTTTCAAGTTCCACTTAACAGATAAGGTCCTGGCTGGTTTTAAACACTTCACAGTTTTGACTCAATCCTCCCTAGCACCAAGCTCACCAGGTTAAGTATATATATTTTTAAGCAGGGCATAAAACAAAAATGAAAGGTATCTGTAAAAATGAGCACGACAGAAAACAAGGAAACAAGCAGTGCTGTACAAGAACACACAGAACACCTATATAACCTTTACAAACATAAAGGGTCAAAAATGTGCATTTTGTGCAGAGTGCAGTTATTCACACCAGAAATAGAATGCAGATAATAGATTCAGACGAACTAACAGCAGTAATCAGATGACTGCTATTCCAAGAAAATGACTTGTTTTCTAATTCATTCTAAGGTTTTCTTTCAGAACCTAAGATATTCAGTAGTGTACTATGCAAAAGCTCATTAGAATAACCACGTTTCCCACTACCTAAAAATGCCTTCTCTAACCAGACGAATGAAGTAGCCATCTGAAATAAAGTTTTTAACAGTAATGGTGCTTTTGCAACTCACAAGTTCTCAGCTGTTGTACAGAATGAGGATGTGCACTCTCAGCCACAATTTACGGCTATATAATTGTCCTATTCATCCTGCCCAAGTTCACAGTTTCTTTTCTGGGAAAGTAAGACTTCACAAATAACACACCAATGAAATGAAAGCAAAACAAGCACTCCACACACTTCAATTATTACAAGTTGCAGTATTCCACTACTCATCTAGGCAACAGCAACTCAAAACATGAATGAATAAGGAAAATAAAAGTAGACATAGCCCCTAGAAAGCCCCCACCCACAACCTGATTTTATTCTTTTCCTGTAATTCCCATTTCAAGATATTCACCTTTCATTCTGTCTTGATTTACCCCTCACTGCCCTTATGCTGCCTCATCTTCATCATTAGCATGGTGTAGTTTTGATGCTACAACAACTACAGAATATAGTACATTGCATTTTCTTCTACGTTACCAGTATTTCCTCACGGCAGCCATGATAATACATTCTGCTGTGTATGTTCCAGTAAGCACTGAGGCTGTCCAGGCACAAAAGCTGTGCAGGAAAGAACACATGCAACAGATTCCACACTCAGTATTCAACCCATTCTAGGAAATCAGTTTTCCATTTGTGAAAACAGAAATCAAATGAAAGCAAACTAGACAACAAATCCACCATTAGCACTGAGATCTACTTAATCATATAATATTATTTTTAAAGTGAATATTGAATGGCTAAAAATCAAGTTCTTAATGCACACAAGTTCATGCACATCTCATAAATACAACTCGGGATTACAGAGGCAAGGGTGCACAAACCCAATGTTAGCCTAGTAAAGAAAACCAAAAAACCAAGACTATTAAATCTTTCTTGTATCATTCCAATAATTTCTTAGATCTTTGCATACTCCTTTGGATTTAGGGGACAGCAAGAACAGAGAGATTGCTTAGATACAAGAATCCCAATTACAATAGGCATACAAACTAGAGGAGAAAATGGCAACTTGCCAACTTAATTGAAATCACAGTTACCATGCAGACTTGCTGTATAAGACATCTAATGAGGGGATCAATGTTTGCATTTAAGAGAAATTATTTAAACCATGGACTTGAAAGTTATGACTTACAAAAACCCAGTTATTTGTGCTCTACTTCTGTTTGAGCACACCGCAAAATTAGGAAAGACAGGAAAATTCACAAAGCAAACTACTTTTCCAGTTGTTACGTAGAACCCCAGATTACTGCTCTCCAAGATCAGTTGCACTTGTGTAGGAAAAACACAATACCAAACAACATTACCTTGTATATTATTTTTGCAGCTTCATTCAGAATAGAAGGGGTCCAGTTCTCATTTGTTGTCTAGAAGTACAAAGCGATAAAAGTCATGCTTTGCATCTTATTTAACGTACGTGTGGTTTTATTCTCTGCTTTCAGGCACAGAATGCATTACTTTGATTTCTCTAGACTGCATATACTTACGTGAAAATCCAATATAAAATCTAACCATTTACTTTGATTTTCAACTCTTTATCCTACCCAGAGCATCCTTAACATCTAAGGAAAAGAGGGGTTAGCTGAAATTTTCTTCCCCTATTTCTCAAGAGACCTGGCAAAATACCTTATTTTTTATCATCATGATGTAATGTTTGCTCCAACATATTTATCAGGCCTGGAAATAACCTGCCCTATGAAATAAACATACTGAATTTTACAGATAATTTTACAGATTATAAGAACAAATCACTAGTCTCAGGAAGTATGATGTTCTGCAATCATCATCTCTTCTGCTAGCACAAACTTCAAGTACTATTGGCATGAATAAAGGACTGTCTTTTCTTCCAGATGTATGCATACTTTCTTTATATCATCATCTCGATATGTTACTTTTTTTTCATGCTACTCCAAAGTAAATCCAAACCAGCAGAACATGCATGCGCACACATTACCAGTAAACTAAGCTCGCCCAATGTCATTCCCAAGGAAATGGGACACTGTGGATCCGTGATCTACAAAAACAGAAAAATAACAGCTATATATTTTTCCTGCTGCAAACAAGAGATATATCACATCATTCAACTTGACTGAAATCCTGAGCTGTTCTGAGAATCTTCCTTTGCTTAATTATTCTAGATGAAGCATTCTTGGTATACCTTAAATTGGGCCAAAACTAATATCGCTGTAGTGTAAAGACTCAGGACTTCAATTGAAGCTGACAATTTCCTCTTGGCTTCTAAAATATTCATTAGGAAAGAATTAAGAACTACAGAGTACCACATCTCAGTCAGCTACATCATTTTGACTTCCACCTTTATAAACCTAGTGTCTCCGGAAATAGTCCCAAAATAGGTTTGAGAAATATTCTTTATCTAATGCTTTTCCTTCACATTGAATTATCTCATCACAAACTGCTTCAGCATTTTCCTAAAGGAAGCTGGAAAGAGGTTAGAGTAATACCGGTTTAGTTCACATAACCATTCATATTTATGAGCTAAGTGGTTCCAACAATTCACCTCCTTTGTCTCCTGTAACCCCATCAGTTTCTGCCATTTCAAACCTTACCCAGGACACAGAAAAATTCTGTACATCATCTGCACACAGTAACATATGAACAGCTGCTATCTACAGATAATGAGCAAGGCAATACTGGACAAGGCAAAAAGAGAAAATACATTTCAAAGATACAAAATATTTGATTGTCAGTCATATCTGAAGTACTTTATTTGAAGAGATGCAGAAGAAATCACAGCAACTTTCTCAAGAGGGCAGAAAACCATTTCTCTCTATGGATTAAACAACCATGACTGCAGTACAGCCCAATATAAAATAAAAAAGAGTGCATTCCAGATACTTACATCATCTTCGTATTTCACATGAATGCCTGTGATTTTGACTTGCACATTTTTGATAACTTGAGTTGCAAGCTTTTCTAAGAAAGTATCTTTCTTTTCCACCTTCGGTTTGTCTAGAACAATAAGTTTTTAAACAGTCAGAATTCATAGCAGTTGTTGCATCTGGAGTTTAACCACACCAACCAGCTATACTCATGTACATTTAAAGTTTACTCTAAGGTGAATTCTTAATTTTTTTAAGATATTTTTATTTAGGTTACATATTTTCATTTTTTTCCTTTCCTGTTCAACCATATCCTGAAGACACGATGGTAGCTCTGAGCACACAACACAACCATAAGAAAATTTATCTCGGAGTTTCAGTCAAAGCAGTTCAGCTTACAGCAAGTTCTTGTTTAATATACTTCTCCCCACTCCTTCCAAGGCAAAATGTTCTCTCAAGAGTCCCTCAGCAATTAACTGTGAGTTTCAACAAGCAAATCAGTAAAATAGTGTAATTTAGCACAACATACTCTTGAATAACCAGGGGAAGATAATACTTGCACAAGAGACCAGTCCATTACAGGCTTTTATACAACATTGTCTAAGAAAGTTAAAAAGCTGGAATAACACAAGTGAAAAGAAAGTTACTCTGAAATATTGCATTTCTTCCGTGCACTTATACTGTGACCCTCCAAGCTAGGTCCATATCAGACTTTGTTATGCCACGTAGCGATACCTGAACTTATGCTGAACAAGAGAAGGTAGCAGAAGTTAAATACTCACAGAAGTTCAGCACTCCACCCACAACAAATGTGCACATGCCGAGACAGTGAGAATATTTACAACCCCTCATTACTTAATGATGTAACTCTAAAAATATTATCGAAGGCTGAGCATCTTAACATTTTACTAAAATATGTCTAGATGAGCAGTTTGTTCTCCATCTTCACAGCCTCCCTTGTCTTGTTCACTATTCACCTTCCGAAGTGGCTATGCCAGAGAAGGCCACTAATCAGCCTGCCAAGCTTGTACATCTTTGTTGGAAATGCTACACTTGGCTTAAGTTCAAGAAACAATATAATTTTGTACATCTTTCTATAAACATTGGGATATTTATTTTTTTTCCTAAGCTCTAACGGAGGTTCAGGAAATTCCTTTAAGAATGAAAAGACTTCACTACTGAACACTGATATAATACTATTTTATTCAAGAGAATATTTGATATCTAGTAAAAAAGTAGTCAGAAGCTCAGAAGAAACCAAAACATTACATCACTTTTACATGCAACTCACATTTCCTTCTATTTATCTTTATTTCACAACTCCCACTCTCTAGTGACAGAAGCCAACACAATAATGATGAAGGGGGAGAAAAAAAAAGGCAGAAGCACTTATCGAAGCTTCATAACTTTCAAGTGGAAGCAGGAAACCCACCAACATTTTTCCAGCCACACGCAGCTACCAACACCAATGAAAGTTTGATACCTTATAAAGTTTATGTAGGGACCCCACAAAGTTCTTACTTCAATTACAAGCCTATGCTGCAGCTTTCTCCAAGATCAAATACTTAATGATACAACCACATGGGATACAGCAACCCAATATTAGCATGTGACTAGAAATGAAGACCTGCACAGTTTGGTACTTATAGACACTGATTATCCTCTTGGGAAAAAAACATCAATTTCATTCCTCTTGAAGTATCAGCCATCACATTATGTTAGCTACTTAGAACAGAAGCTAAAAGGTCCTGAAAAAACTTTACTGCTGTACCATCAGTATAGCATCAGACTTACTTTACATAGATGTTACTGGAATATTACAAAGAATTAGACAAAGAGACCTTTCCACATGCAGTTTTTTCCAGCAGTCACAGAAAAATGCCACTAATTAGCCTACCAAACGTGTACTGTTGTCTCTAGGATTTCTGTTGGAAATGCTAGAGATAGCTCAAGTTGGAGAAACAAGCACAGCTAAGCAGACAGAAACAAGGATACAGAGAACAGATAAATAGCAAAAGAGCTCTCTCCAATTTATACCCTCTTTCAAACAGGAGGAAAACAAAAGGTATCACTGGATGTATATCTAAGCCTAAGAAAAACTAATTCAAACAGAAAGAGAAAAGAAAAAAAAGTCTTTAAAAAAGTTAAACGCCATAATTTTTACCCACCTTTTGAGTGATCACGACCTTTAAAGGGTCTTTTAAAATGCTTTTTATACTTTTTACGCTTACGTCCTTTTTCAGTGCAAGCAATTTTTTGGGAAAAGGATAAAACTCAAGTTAGTAAAGCAGAAGTGTAAGAAAGCATAAGAAAAGATGGAAGAAAGTTTAGCTTGTTTTAAAGCAGAATACCTTAGCAAGGTCTCATTAAAAGCTTTTAAAGACTTTCAGATCTGTTAAGGAAGTAATCAGCTACTTCTCATAGCACAGAGCCTAATTTTTCCTAATTTATGTATACCTAATTCCCTTTCAGGCAAGCAATTGGAGCCTTGCTTCCTCATCCTACCCTCTGCTTTTTCTTTTTTCCAAGTCATTGAAGTTCAAAGCCCAGGTAAACTAAGCAACCAGTAAAAACTTCAAATTAAGTATCCAAATTTCTACTGGATCAATCATCCAGCCAATTACAAGGTCAAGCCATTTAGACGTAATGTCTTGAGGGTTCCAGGAATTACAAACAATCGCCAGGCTTCTCAGCAAATACATACCCAGACTTCTTCATGACTGCATTGCTTAACACAATTCCAGATCACATATGATCAAAACAGTGATAAAAATAGAGCCATGACTGCTTATGAGAAAGCCTGGTGAAGAAGTTCTTCTGTGATTTAAGTGTTTGGTTTTCATTTAATGCCCTCAGGCAAAGAAGTAGTTGTCATAACTGAACAGTTAATAATATACACATGTGGAGGGCAAAAAACCAACACGGAAGTTTACAGCCAAAAGTGGCCTCTACTGTAGAAGGGCACAACCTCCAAGTTAAAATATTTGAGACGTACATGGAAACCCAACAAGCACTCTTCAGTATGACTCTCATGCAAATCACTAGTATGCCATCAAAGCAATGTGAAAGAACAATACAGTAACTGCAGAAAAAGCATACAAAAATTATTGCTCTTTAAAAGCTTTATATGAAACCAAATATATTATTTATACACAAATTACAACCCACACAGTCACAACCATTTCATGAATTAGATTAATGTTCATATATTTGCATATTTCTAAGTTTGGTGAGTTGCATTGTTTCTTTCTCCTCTCTGGCCATGTAGGGGTAAAAGAACTGGGCAACAGGGCTGCTGGTGCTTAATTCTAAGAGATTGTAGCATGATAAGGGTGTATCCCACTAAAACAAGAAGGAAGCAAGTGCAATAGTCTATGCCTGAGCAACAGCTTTATCTTTATGTAATTTGCATGCCTGTTCAAACAAAGGAGAACAAAGTGCCTGTCAACATTTCAACCTGTCTTGCAAGTAAGGTGATCACCCTATAAATAAAAACTATGCCAAAGAGAAACATTTTCTTCTGCATAGTTCCTTTTAACACCACACATAATCTCCTATAAATGATATTTGTCAAAGACTGCTTCCTACACTTACTATTGCTTTTTTATTTCTAAGACCTTCACTCCTATGTATGACAAAACTAAGACACCGTGATTTTCCTCTTGACTACCCTAAGTCATTACTATAGAGAAACTAAATGCATGGGTTGACATTGTTCTAAACCTGGGCTTGGATAAAAGCCCACTAAGTAACATGGGCTAAGAATAAATTTCTGAAAACCTGTCTCAAGATAGAAGTACAGCAGACACAACACAGTAACAGTTCCTCTGAATTTCAATGGAAAATCTTTACTTGCCTAACTTCAGAGCAATCCAAATAAACAGAACCAATGAAAAGCATGCTAAATGCCCTCAATCTGCTACAGTTCATTTTGCTTGTCCACAGCTTCAAGACAGACTGAACTTTCAATGTCTTAAGCCCAGACATTGCAACAGTAATAACCCTCTACTCTCAAAACACCTAAAGATAGTGTTCTAAAACTACAGTAGAATGTTGTTAGCATTTTATAACACTCTTGACCTCGATGTGGCTAATGGAAATCTTTCTAAATGGCCTCTGAGTCTTTTTCAATAGCCATTCAATGAAGACAGGACTTGTCATTGCAAGTTTCCTCTTGAATCCACAGTCATTAAAATCTTATTACTAGAACCACCAATATGTGGATGATGACCAAATAAGCATCATTTCCTCATTTCAATGTCTGGGTGCTTTGGGAGGGTTTTTTTTTATGTGCAAAATGTAACTAACCATGCATACCCACCAGGCTTGGTGTCCTTGTAAATCAGACTCTCCAACCCATACAAGGAATCTTGTGAATGAGTGCCTTGGTCCACATGGCAGCAAATAACCAAAAAAATGCATTTTGTTTAAAAGAAGGAAAGCAGCTCCCAATTTAATATTAAGCTTTAAAACTCATACGACACATTAGTATTTCCAGTACAGTACCTGAGAGCAGTCACTTCAGAAAATCAAGTCTCAAACATTATCTACATAGACAAATGATGCAATTTTCATTTTACTTATAACCAGCAAAGGAAAAGAGCTGCAAGCTTTGGTCTCCATATATGAATTTTCATACTGACAGATTTTATTAACTTAGAAAACAAAAAATAATGTTTTGCCAGCTAAGGTCAGCAGAGCTTGTTATCCTTTCCCCATCGCACTACACTAACCACACAGTGACATGACTATTTTGCTCAATATTTGAATAGCATGTCTAAAGAAAATATCCCCAGGACTGTTTATGCAAGGAAACTCAAATAAATGCAGGTGCTGAAACAAGGTTCTAAACGCATTAAGGTAAGCTGAGTACTAATCAAAAAAGCAAATACTGCTGAGAACATGGACACTGACAACATTCTAGTCAATATATTTCCTAGGTTTTCACCACCTATCGTGTTCTTAACAACATACAGGAAGAGCTGAATTTCTTAGTTTATGGTGCAGCAGAGCAACTTGGGTCCTAAGACTTCTGCAAAAGCAAGGGATCTGCTCACACAAGAACTATACGAGTACTCCTAAGTACAATATTCTAGTACCACCAAAAACACAAGTATCTACCACTGAGATATCATAGAATATCTCAAGTTGGGAAGGATCCACAAGGATCTTGCTTGCAGCATGACTGAGAGGATAACTAGAGTTTAGAAGAATGTAATTTGAATGTTCCTCTAGCTTCTCCTTCACAAGGCTGAAAGTCTAAAACAGCAAAACATGACTGAACCCAATTCTAGTTCTTTACATGAGGAGTTGAGCTCCTGAGGTATCATTTTATATGATTCCCCCCCCCAATAAAACAGAAAAAAATTTAAAAGCCTTACAAATGCTGAATGTAGTAAGTTTCTTTTGAAAAAGATGACAGTCACAGGTGCACAGACTCACTTTTAACTACACGAAATTTCAGAACTGGAATTCCCCAAGCAGTACTCATTAGGTTAAACTTTTTTTCTCTTTATATAATCTCTTCATCCCATTGCACTAGTGCAAAGAATAATGGCTGAAGCATTGGTGCTGTACAGTATCCATTTCCTACATAACCATGGTTAAACTTCTATGAACATTTCTTTGCCCCAGTATAAAGTATGGCTGCAAAATTCATCTACTTAAGTTGTCTTAGTTCTCATACAGTTTCTGGCACATTAGAGACAAGAAATAAAGCAAGGATTCTGTAAGCAGATTGCCACATTGCTATTTGAAGTAAACTGCAAATGTAAATCAACTTGCAAAGCAGAAACAAGGCAGTAAATAAATTAAGAGATTACAATCAAACTATTTTTTTCCAAGTATTCCGAGCTTCATTTCACCTTCAGTAACTTTTCCAAGGCATATAACTTGGAGCACAAATGACTTGCAGCATTACATGAATCGTAAAGATGCATCTTAAGAACCATTATACCACCCAACAAACAGGTCTCACTTCAGACAAAAACTTCAGTAACAACTTTTTCCTCTACCACATGCAGTTATCTGTCATTGGTTTTGAGCTTGGTTTCTGTCCAAAGAAGCCTGCTATATACTGTAATTGTTACATATATTTGTTATGACAAAAATTAACCCCACCACAAATCAGGTTAACTGGACTGAAATTATCAAGTATTTTAACTTGTAATGGAAAGTTCAAAATTTTTTTATGACCTAGGTCAAAATTTTCTTATACTCGTGTTCTTGTATCATGAATTATTTCCTGCTCAAGACAATCTCATTTCTCAAGCCAGTCAAAATGCATCATAAAAGGACAGCAGAAACTGATATGAAAGTAGTATTCTTGCAAACTTTACCACTATCCTTAGATTTTTCTTTAAGCCGAGAACACCTCCAAAATATTAAACATCTATTACCAAAGCTCTAAAGCAATATAACATCAGCCTCAAGTAATGCCCTTTCCATCTTTGGTCCTGTTTCCCTATAGCTTTAAGAAAAAAAGGAAAAGAAAAAAAAAAAAGACATACCAGACTATCAAATTCCCATTTCCAATGGAAGCTGACTGGATAAATGAGTGGTAAAAGCAAATAAATAACATTTCTTTCAAGCCTTACAGGAAAAAGGCTTTTCAAAGCACAGTAGTAAGATTAGCCAGACACTTGAAAAAACAAAATTCATTATGTCAATCACAAAAAAGAACTTTCCTTTCATAGCACATTAAGTCCTCAAATTCCAGTGGATATTTGTGTTAGTAACTCAGTACCTTTCTCTGCTGCTTTCTGCAAGGCCTCCTCAATTCTTGCCAGCTCTTTTTGTTTGTTATCCTGTAAGTACTTTTCTTCCTTCTCTGCATCATATTTAATGCCTGTAAGCCAAGTTGTGACAGCTTTAATCCTAAATTTCAAGTTACATAAATGCATAATCAAGAAATGCATGCCATATATTTAACATGATGTCGCAAAAAAACTTCGAGATAAAGGCTATTCTAGGTGTAATTGCTGAAAGCTGCACCCAGCCTCTAAAATTGTTAATTTTTACACAGTAAAAGACAGAAGGATCATACCAACAGTCCAACATTAATTCATAAGAGAACCTTTCCATGGAAATTCAGATGCTCCAGTGCAACCTGTGCTATACAGGTTTGTGCTATGCAGGTTTGTGAGTTCTACTACACACATATTTAACACCCTAGAAACTTGCAAGCTTTCTTAATACACTAGAGGTTCCGATTTCAGAGAAAACTAATCTAGCTTTATGATCCTCTTCCCTCTCCCTAAAAACAGCTCTAATGGAATTATTACTTTCAACTACTCCCAGTTAGAAGCAGATGAACTGTACCATGCAACAGCTAAAAGACCCAAGCCATGCCAGAAAAGTGGATTCAGAATAAGCACACTTCAGAGGAAACCTGGCTGTTGTCTTAAACTTGGAATGGATACAACCAAGAATTTACATAAAAGCAACAGGTGATGTTTTCTTCCACCCCTCCTTCACTAACTTTTGCATAGGAAAAGTATTTCTACAGAAATTTCCCAGAGGGAACAGAACATATAAATGGTACCTTACATGAACTACCTGCTATTATGTATATGCATCTACAGGATGCTCTTAAGATATTTTTCTTTTCCATTAAACCATGTTGTTTTAGAATTTACGTACTTGCTCCAGGAACTATTAGAAGATACAAGCCTTCCAGAGTTGCAACAACTGCCTCACCATAGAGATTTTTCCAAGGAATCTTCAGAGTAAGTTTATCTAAACAAAGCAGATACAGTTAATCAAAACAAAAATCTACACTGTGCTTAGTCCAAACAACACCTCAGGCGTCAAACGGCATTAGCCCTGTATCCTGATGTCCTAAACAGGAGGTAAGCAGAAACCATATGGGCCTAAACATTTTATAAAGTAGTTGAAGTGATAAAAAACATGCAGAGAAAATATAAATCATAGCTATAAGCAAGAAAATACAGTTTGAGTCAGGAGACTTCAGCTCAAAACCTGAGATCATGACTAGAGTTCAATTCACTGGGATGAATGTGATTTTCCCAGTGAAGTAGAAATACAACGCACACTCATCTCCAACAAATACTTCATGTGAAAAAGCAATGCAGGGAAAGAATTTTTTTAAAAAACCATACACCTGAGAGTCCCTAAACCCTTGACATGTTTGCCAGTCTCAGAAATCTTACTTAAATTCTTCGTATTCCTTATCTGTCCTTTAAAGAGCCACATACATTCTGCCCATGCTGAACAGATCTCTTGATCAATCATGTACCTGGAAAAAACCTCTCAGACAGGTTTTTCATAGCAGCTGGTAAAGTTAACACAAACAGGGTTTGCCAGATAACATTTTGTGATTTATCCAGGGCAGTTACATTGGACTTCAGCATGTTTCAACAGCACATACGAGATCATTTAAGAAAGCTTAATGAAAGAAGCAGGACTCAGGTCAGAGGCAGGACTGACCTTTAGGCCTATACTAATGTTTCCATTTCAGTAATTCCATTGAAGCAAAAACTTACCTATCTGACCAACTTTTATTCTAAAAGGTATATCCAGTTCACTCTGTACAGAAAAAAGGAGAAAAAAAAAAAAAGAAAAATAAGAAACCTTGGAAGAAATCCATGTATTTTAAAGATAAGCTGGTTTATGCAGCAAAATTACTGTCTTCTGTTAGAACTATTTACCCAGAACTGAAGATGCAGAACACAAACAGTTCTACAAATAACAGATTTAACTATTCCGCAATACTTGCACAAACTCAGGAATCCATAAATGTGGTTAAGGCATGTAGAAAGCCTCAAAATGAAGAATTTACACATTTCTGCAATTCTCTCCAAGTATGATAATATTTTCACTCCAAAGGTTACTAAAGAGTAGAATTTTATCCATATACAACAATTTGCATTTTATATTTTTTATTAATTTGCCACATAGGTCTTTTCTTTTTAATAACAGCATTTAGTATTTACAAACATATAAAAAGTCATGCTAGCAGTACTGAGAAAGTCTCGCAAAATGCCTACTAAAGAGCAAGAACAAGACAGGCTCATAAATGAGAAACGTGTTATTATTACCATCAATTACCATCAATTTAAATCTCACAAAGTATCTCTCCTTTCAGCAAAAGCAAGAATGTAACCACAGGAATATCAAGAACATAAAAACAGGGGCAAAGTAAAGAGGGAGCAGGAGAAAATAAGCGGAAAGATTAAGAGGTACGTGAAAACAATAAGCTTCCAGAAATGTCTATGACTTCAGAATTCTTTTCAAACAAGTTAACCACAGTTCAAAGGCCTGAGGATAAATCTTAACCTCAAGGATTATAAAAAGCAAACCCATTTTCCCAAAAGAGATGGATAGTAACCACTTATTTCTTCCCTTGTATTAGTAAACAACCTTGACCACTTTTCCAGCAACTTCAAATCATTTAACAGGGCTGCTCCAAAAAAAAGAGATTAACATTTCTGCCAGATTTGCGAAGTTTTTAAAAAGCATTCTGAGCTGCACTTAGGAGCCTTTCATCAACCTTCTTAATTAAAAGTGATTCAATGTGTGACATTTCCATAGATTATTCTTTTTTGGTACCTTGAAGAAATAACTGAAAAGCAAGAGCTATGGAATATTTTAACCCTGTTCTGGTTATAACTGCATAGCCCTAGAAACTTTTCATTAGATTTCTCATGGTGACAACTACTCTTCAATACCTCCCAAATATTTCTTCCTGCAGGCTGCTACATGTTAAAAATCTGGTCAATAAACTTAACTGGAAGCTTTCTTCTCAGTTTTTTACTTTTTATTGAAATACATCAGAACAGAAAGCGCAAATAGACTCACTTAAAATAGTTTGACCTCCAAACTTTCTTTTTAGTGGTAAGAACAGACATTAAGAAGAGGCTGAAATAAATTCTGAGAGCAAAGAAAGATCTCTGCTTTTAACAAAGTCAGGAGCAGAAGACTGCTCCACCAACCAAATCTACTTCATTTAATACTGCATTAATGGCCATAAATTAAAAGCCATGGGAACACTGGGGGGTTGATGTTAACACAACAAAAAGATGATTTACTGAAAATAGTTCAAGACTATAATTGAGAAGAAACATGCAATATTAGCTTTGAAGATTTTAAAAGCTGTGACCAACTGGATACTGGATACAAACTGAGAAGCAGCTTCCAGCTTTTTGATGGTAATGACTAACAATATAAGCTGAGAAATATATAAGTTTCTAAAGAGTTTAGATCATAGTCTTTCAACAGCCATTTTTCATTATAATTGAAAAAAAAAAAAAAGGGATAAAGCTGAAGAAATCCATTGGAAAGAATTCATTACTACCATAAGTTTTTAACAAAGTAAAAAAGGAACATTAATAGCAACTACCCCATTACACTCCTGTATTTTTATAAGTGAAGTCACACAAAACAGAACCAAAGCCTCAAAAGAGAGAAGTACATATTTCACAGAATGATACTTCAGCAGTGTGTCAGCAAACTCTTCTTCTAACACGTTTTGGGGAAAAAAATAATTACATGGTTACTTTTTCAAAGTTAATAAGAATTCATTTGTGAAACTATTTTGTACAATTTTACTTTAGAAATCTTACACACTAATTTTGCTGAGCTGGCTTTGCATGAGCTGAAGACTAAATTCTGAGACAGGTCTGACAAACTTCCATTTTAATTAAATGCTCTTTTATTATGACCAAGGAAAAAAAGCCACTTTCAGCAAGCATACCTCTAAAATTAACAATTTGCTCATCTCCCTTTTCCTAAGGAATTTCTTCTGTCACATTTGTAAAGTCCAATATCTACATATAAAAATTAAAAGTTAGTAATTTTCTAGTGGAAAACCTCAAAAGGAAAACAAAACCAGTTCAGACAGCAGCACACAGGCAAACTAGGAAAAAAGAAGTTGCACCATATCATACTCCTTTAATCTCCTCTTCTTCAGGAAAGTATAGGTACTTCTCTAAAAATGGCGTTTAACATCAACCTTCCATTAATTACTTTTGCATAGAAATCTAATAAATTGCAATTGAAAAGCAGTCAGAAACATCCCTTAGTTTTAGTTCTTGAATTTGTCTCAGCTCATTCTCAGCTCTGGTCAGTCACACAGATGACTCTGCATTTTTCTAAGTCAGAACTCCCAGAAGCATAATCAACAATCACAAGAAGGAAAGATGTGTACAAAGCAGATAACGCTTTCTTCCTTCCTTTTTTTAACTACCAGGTTATGAAGATATTTGCATCAAAACTTTTCAAATACAAAGTTATCTGGAATGGATGGGAGGAGCAGGTAAAATACAAAACTTCAGAACAATGAAGAAAAACAGTGGTTAGGCCATACAAAGATCCAACAGGCTTTCAGTTCACAGAAGAGTAACACTTCTCTTTATTGAAATTTGAAGCACACTGAAAACTGCAGTGAGATTCTCTCAGACGTACAGGTGTTTATTAGCTCAATTAAAGAACATTAAAATCAGTCAAGTTCTTTTTTCAGGCAAGAATATGAGTACTTAATGCAAGTTATTTCTTGTTTTTCCTTCACTCCATCACTCCTATTTTGAATGAAGCATTTGAATAACCATATTTACTTTCACAGAGTACACATCTTACTGCCTGCCATTTTTAATATGCATCAATTTACATAGAACGTCATAAACACAGGCTTAAATCCCATCAACTGACGCAGAAGAATTGACTTTTTCTCCCTTCATTCTCACACCAATAACTGAGAAAGGGACCACTGTCTTTCAGAAGACTTCAATTTTCAGAAGATCAATCAATTTGCACAAGTTGCGCCTTGAAAATCCATTTATTCAAGCAAAGCTGGGGAAAAAAAAAAAGCATACATAGGCCTATGCCAGCCCATTAGATCTAGTAAATCATTCAGAAACACACAAACATCTATTGTGTGGACATAAAAAGTGAGGAAAAAAGATTTGCCCAAGAGCCTTCTCTTCTCCAGGCTGAACCAGCCCAGCTCTCTCAGCCTGTCTCCAGAACAAAGTGGCTTCAGTCCTTGCAGCATCTTAGTGGCCTCCTCTGGACTCGCTCCAACAGCTCTCTTGTGTTGCAGACCCAGAGCTGGATACAGGACTGCAGGGGAGTCCTCATGAGAGCCAAGGAGGAGAACCCCCTCTCTCGACCTGCTGGCCATGCTCCTTTTGATGCATGCTTTTAAATATCATTTCAAGCCTCAAATACTAGAACAGGTTCTATCTGCATACATGTATAACACGGGAAAACTTCAAAACCCTATCACTAACTTCTTCCCTAAGGCAGTACACTTATTCTTTTAACCATAGCTTCTTTTCTTTCTCTGTTCAAGTAACAAGCAAAATTAGAAGCAGTTAAGCAAGAACTTACTTCCAATGACCAGTAAAGAATACATACTGCGCAACACGAGACTACAGTAATATTTTACCTATGTCTTCATCTTTAGACCCATAAAAGCAATTTTAAAATAATTAGAATACTTACTAGTGCATTCTCCTTTATCTGTAAATTATCAAGTGCCACATTACCTGTTTAGGAGAAAACGTACAGAACAAGTGACTTTAACTATTATGTAAGTCGGAACAAGAAACACAACTACAACCCTTGCATGTCATAAAATCTGATCAACTTAGTCCAGATACAGAATAGCATAATAAATGTCTAATTTGTTAAAGTTATTAAACACTGATTATTCAGACAAAATTTTATGGTGGAAGAGATTGCAGATGCCTTAGATATCTGTATGTTTCTATTCCATTAAATATACCTACAATAATAGGAAATCCTTAGTATTCACTGTGAATGTTCCATCAACGTAGTGCAGACTAGGAAAACTGTATCTTGTTTTTGATTTTACATAAAAAAAATCACAAATCATAGAGCCACAAAAACATACCCCTATTTTCACAAACACATTAACTGTCACTGGCAGCATAACAGGATTTCCAAAGGGAATTATGGCACATAGAATTATACCTGAGAAAAGCACATATAGCTCTTAGGGCTTTAATGCCAGATTCCTCAGAGCTATATTCCATAATAGAGATATTATTAACTTATAAATGTTAAAATACTTACTACCATGGCAAAATCCAAAATTAGATGGCAAGAAAAGCTTTTAAGTATCTAAAATACCCAGACTTCTCTAGAATCAACTGGGTGGGAAAACACTTTTAAGATCATCAAGTTCAATCTTCACGCCAGGACTGCTAAGTCCACCACTAAACCACGTCAAACTTTGTCAATACTTCAACTGTTTCTTTGCATGCCTGGAGGGCATCTAACGGATGTGTGGGCACGCTCACTGAGCATTGCTAGTCCACACTATTGCACCATCACACGTTTAATGTGCATTATTTTAACAGGTGAGAGACACAGCTCCGCAGGCACAACCAAGACGTGCCCTTCTCCGGGGGCCGCCATGTAGAGTCTACCTCATGCTCCACCACGACACAGGCAGACGCCGAAGCACACTTGTGCTTCCACCCAGTGTACTCTCAAGAAAGAGAAGATTAAAAGAGGGTTGTTTTTTTTTCCCTTGCCGACAGATTCCTGCCTCAGAGCACTCGGAGGGCAGCTATGTGCACCCACACCTCGCCTCAGCAACTGCCACAGCTGGGACGCCAACTTCGCTCTTTCTCCCCCTACAAGCTGGAGGCCTGTCACTGTGAATGGATCTCTCCTGCAGCTTTCCTCGAAGCAACAGCCGGACCCTCCGGCCGCCGCCGGGTAGAGGTCGCTTGCTGGGGGAAGCGGGGAGCCACCACAGACCAACCCGACCTTTCGACTCTCATGAAGGAGGGCGGTAAAGAGACAAGGGGCAGAGACCACGGGCACAGAGGGATCGACTGTCTACCACAGTAAGGCGAGCCTGCGGCCACACGCTGACCTCCCGCTGCTCACGAGGGGCCGCTGCTCCGCAGCTCGCCCCCTCCTCACAGTGGGCAAAGTACAGACAGACCGTCCCTCAGAAGGGCCGGCGGTGCCTCAGCCCGCCAACCCATCACGGTGAGACCGCAGCCAGCGAAACCCGTTCCCTCCCACCACCCTCCCCAGTGACAGCAGCGGCCCCGCAACGCCACGGAAGCTACGGGCGGGAGAGCGAAGGGGTTCCTTACCCCCCCATATGCCCAGCTTGAGCTGAGACTTGTTCAGGTTCTCCACATAGTCGCCCAGGAAGCGGTTCAGCAGATCCGCCACCACCGACTCCAGCACCATGGCGGAGACAACCTCAGCTGAGCGCGTACCGCGGCCCACCGGCACCGGAGAGCGGCGAGAGGAGGGCGCGGCGTGAACAGCGCCGGGCGCGGCCCCGGCAGTCAGCTGACAGGGCGGGGGCAGCCTGGCGCCTCACGGGGGCGGAGCTGTGCGCAAGGAGCGCTAGTGGAGAGCGCGGAGCGGCTGCGCGGAGGTGCTTGGCCGCGGGCTGACCCTCGGGTGATTGCCGAGGCGAAGGGCTAGAGTGTGACGGGCCGCCCCGAGGTGGCAGAGCCAGTGGCGACCTAGAGCTGCGGTGCCTAACGGGCGCGCTGCGGTGGGAAGCGCCCCCGAGCGGTGAGGTGCGGTGCCGCCGCCGGAGCGTGGCAGCAGCCCGCGGTTCCCCTGGTCCCCTTGGGGCGGAAAAGTACCGCGCGCTAAGCGCGGCCACGGAAACCTTCGTGTGTCGCCGCCGCCCTCTTCCCGCCGCCTCCGCGGCCCGCGCGGTGACTGATGGCTGATAGGCCTGGCGCCCCTGAGGCGATTCCCGCCCAAAGCTGTGTACACCTGAGGGACCGCGAGCTCCCTCTGCTGCGGGTAAGGTAAATCCACAGTGCTCTGCTGGGATCTCGGAAATAGCGATGCTGGTGTAGGCTGCCGACCATTACTCTGTACTTGGGGGGTTGCTTACTTGCTTACTCATGATGACATGCTCAGTTGTGCTTACTGGCTTGCTTAATTATGCTTGCTGGAATGGGATGGAGACACCAAGGCCGCTGATTGATTAAGGGAAGAAGCCGTTGCAAAACCCTAACCCCTGAGCCCCTGAATTGACCAAATCCAGCTCTACGGTTTTAGTGACCAAACTACCAGGGGGCATGCACGACGGCTGAGAGGTGAAAACTTCAAGCTGAGGAACACTCACTTACTTCATGCTGAGACCCCTGCCCACAACCACTAGGAGGCACTGCGCAAGCGCAAACGGCTCTTTAGCGCATTATAATACGAAGCGGGATAGGTCATGAATATATATAGGCGTATTGCATAACCTAATGCATATGTAGTATTTTAGAGAATAAATACAGAGGAGAGCAACGCTGGAGTGCGCATGCCTTTGGAGGAGCCATCCTCCATGCGCCCAGCACTGAATAAAGCATACCTGCTTTACAACTTTAACGAGTTGTGGAGTCTTTCCGCGTATCAATACATGGTATCATCCTCATTCGAGTAACGATGTCAAATGCATCTTCAGTTTGTTGGATATTGAATACACCATAGGATCCAGTCCAGAGCATGTTAGCAGCACAAGATTATTCAGCACCTTTTTTCACATTTTAAGGGACAATTGTCACATCTGTACCCCATTACAGTGGATATATATATGCCTGCCTTTCCTGCAAGCATTTTTAAAATGAAGGATTCTGTGGATAGCTCAGATTTACACCACAAAGACCAGAGTTCAGGCCTGCACTGGCTGTTAAACACAATGGCCCAGATGTAGGTTTGTCTGAGGAAGTACTGCTGAATGCTTGAGAAGCATGGAAATGCCATGGAGGTTCATCAGTCTCTCCTTGTGCCCTCTGTAAGAGTAAAGACAACGATGTATCAACACAAAAGTGCAAAAAGGTGTTACAAAACTCCACATAGTTTAAGGAAAAGAAGCTTTTCTCATCCCACCTGCTATGGCAGTTCTTGCCCAAGCACTGACAGAAACATTATTAATGCTCAAAATCATCCGAGCACGGTGCATTCTAGTCCAGTTTGCAAAACTGGGCTATGCCTGCAAGAAGGTAAATCAGTTTATGTTGACTAACAAGTCAAGTGCTGGTTTTGTTCTTTATGAGAAATGTAGCTGTAGTGGCACCCCAGAGGTCATTTTCAGGGACCCTAAGTCTGTCTGGGCCTTCAAACTAAACACATGGTGATTCTGACAGGATTACTTTAACAGTGTGATCTTAACACTACAGGCTTTTTATACATAGATGGCATTAAAATTGTCTAAAACTATGGAAGAATAAGGCATTGTTGTGGTTTAAGCCCAGCCAGCAATCCAGAACCACACAGCTGCTCACTCACTCCCCCCCCACCCCGCCTTCCTTCACCTGCTCCTGGAAGGATAGGGAGGAGAATCGAAAGAATGTAACTCCCACGGGTTGAGACAAGAGCAGCCCAGTAACTAAGGTATAACACAAACCACTGCTGCTGCCACCAATAATAATAATGATAAGGGAAATAAC
>WYDI02013739.1:0-21036 GCA_009867235.2 Psittacus erithacus
TTTTTTTTTTTTTTTTTTTTTTTTTTTTTTTTTTTTTTTTTTTTTGTTTTTTTGTGTTGGGTGTGTTGGGGGTTTTTTGTTTTTGTTTGGTTTTTTTTTGTTGTTTTTTTGGGGTTTTTTTGTGAGTTTTGTTTTTTGTTTTGTTTTGGTTTTTTGGTGCTTTTTTGTTGTTGTGGTTTTTTGTGTTTTTTTTTTGGGGGGGGGCTTCTGGTTTTTTTTTCCTACAGAGTAATCTGATGTAAAGCTTGGATGGGCCACATCTTTTTCTCTTTGGATTCTCGTGGTACCACTACAGCAAATAATTGTAAATGTATTTGGGAAGGGAAAGAGGTTTTCTTTTTGCTCTTGATTTAGCCTTTGCTTTTCATATCTTTAATGAAAGTATTTCAGAGTAACTGCTCTTTTGCTTGGACTTTTTTTGCTGTTGTCCAGTATCTCTTAGCTCAGTTTTGTGTAGAACATAGAAGACAATAATGAAAAGCTCAGAATAGTGAAGAGAAACAATATTTGTCCCTGCATATTGAACAGAATAATCCCTTCAAAACCTATAATCAGTACAGCCAAAAGGCAAAGACTTCATGTGATCACACTGCTTAGTTGTAGAGATGGATTTTCAGACATTTAGGGTAGGGAGGCAAACTTTAAGAATATTTTGTAGACAACTCACTTTCCTGTAAAGAAGGGAAAAAACAAAAACAAAAAAGGAAAAAGGAAAAATAATGAGGAGGTTGAGAAATAGGTGGTAAAGAAGGCAAGTAAAAACTATGGAGGTAGATGAATGCTAAGGTATTCATTGGTGTGAGCTTCTTTCTGGGGTTTGGTTTTTTCTTACTGCTTTACAATTTCTCTGGTAGCTTTGCTGTCACATGGGGTTTGCTCTCCACTGCTTACAGTAGGTTGAACATGATTAGCTGAATCCCCTCAGTGTCTCCAATTCCCCTGACTGCCTGTGGACCACTTATTTCTGTTTGGAGGAGGCTTCTGAAGGCTGTGGCAGGGGCAAGAAGTCTGTCGCCGCACTCAGCTACGTACTGATAGCAGTAGATATGTATTCCTTTGTAATGTGGATTTTAAAAAATTGTATTTTCAGCTTTACATATATGTATTAGCATATGAACTTCTCCAGTAATTTCTTTTCAAGACTTGTGGCTCAGGTGTGCAATATGCTGACTCTGTTCAAGAAGTCCTTCGTACCCCAGAGACAAGTTTGTTTAGCCTAATCCTCCTGTGTTCAAACATGAGATAAGATGTTCAGATCATTGGCTTGAAACACTTAGAGGACCTTGGAAACTTTTTTTTTCCCAAGTATTAGCATTCTTTATAAACATAATTAGTGCCAGGTGGTTTATAAAAACACTGACTCCTTCTGTTTCAGGTCATTAATTATTCAGGTTTCATCCCTTTAGTTTATATTTCAGTCTAATGGGTTGATTTCTCAGTGAGGAAAAGGACCATAGAAAAACTACTGTTGGTATAAACCCACTAATTCTTAGTATTCAGCATTGCAACCTGTTCAGAGAACTGAGTGCAACTGTGCAACCTTGTTCCTCCTAAAAGAATGTTGAAAGCATACAGAAGTTTAACTGCTGAAATTTAACTTTTTTTGATTCATTGTTTTCAGCTGTAAAGAAGTGATGTTAAGAAAGCACATATCTGAGAATATAGTCAATAGATTGTATGTGCGAGGTATACGTGCCCTAGAACCAGTGAAAGTTTGGTCTGAGTCCCACAAAGGTGCTTTTAAACAAGCTTTCCAAGTGGTCACTAGTCCCAGTCAAAATGTTTCATTCTTACATTAAAAATTACCAGTGTAAATAAGGAATTGCTCTGCTTTCATGTATCAGTATTTAAAGATCAATATCGAGTTGGAAAGCCAATAAAATTGAATCATTTTAACTTGGTCATGCCCTGGAAGATTATACCTCCAGACATAGACCAAGGACTTTTCTCAGATGCCTAGTTTCAGATTTAACCTGACATATTGCTGCCTTGCCAAAACCAGCATGTTCATTTGCCAATATGTGAAGTTTCACATAATGCTATTTGCAAGGGTGTTTCTATGCAGATTCTAATAGTTCAAAGGTTATATTAATTTCTTAAGGGGAAACAAATCTTAAATTATTCTAATGGATATCATCAAATAGTGTGTGTGTATTGTGAAAAAAAGACTAATCCTGTGTTCTGCCCTTGTCTAGCTCAGCTGAAATGAGATGCTTGAAGGGAATCAAATTTCCCCTTCTGACACTTCTCTTATCTCCAGATTCTGAAAAAAATACTTTTCCTCAGAATATTTTGCCTTTTGCTCCCAGTTTATAATAGAAAGAAAGTCAGACCATGACTGCAAGCAGACAAACATGACCCAAAACCTTTAAGAATGCTGGAAGTGTTATATTGCAGAATATCTGTAGCCTAACTTGAGGCTAAAACCTGCCGTGGATGAGATGATAGGCACAAGCTGTACCAGGGGAGAAGCAAGGATGCAGCCTCTGCAGACTTTGGCCCCTGCATTAACATTGCTTATTTTAAAGATTCTTTCTGTCTAACCCTACTCCAAAATAATGTACCACAGACATCACAGCAGGCTAATTCACAGATTCCCTTCCTGAATCTCTGTACCCTAGGGCATGAAAATATATATCCATTGCAGGCAAAACTATTTTCTGTTTTCCAGAGATATCTATTACACTATCCTGCCTGTAAGAGAAGAAACCCTCTAAATGAAAGCGTGCAGATGCATGTTCAGATTTAAACTAATACCACTGAATCAGCAATTCTCCCAATAATTTTAAATGCTCACCCAAAAGGATTCTTATGTTGGGCTATGTGTAGACTCCTTGGATCATGAATGCTGGAAGTCTTTCACACCAGTCCTAACTTGCAGTTGTTCTCTCCAGGTCAGATGTGCCCTAGGATCTGAGTAGGGGTGAAGGGAATGTTTTTTTTTCTAGCACTTCAGAAAACTCGGAGTTGGATTTGTTTCTGAGCTTGACCTTTCAGAAAAAGGAATTAGTTGTCTAATGACTAGGATTTTCTTAACAATGGATCGGTTCAGGTCAAAAGGTGAGAGATACCAAGACATATAGAACATAAATAGGAATCAAATAATCATCACTGGCTGCTTTTCTCCATTTTGTTGCCTTGAACAAAGAAATCAGTCAGCAGAGAGTCTCTCCAGTGCCCTGAGCTGCCATATTCTAGGGCTATGCCCTTTTTATTAAACCAAGCTTGGGAAATATGAGAAAACAGAAAATCCAGAATCTCTTTAATTGCTGTCTTGTTTTTCCATCTCAGATGTGGTAGTGTTACCTAATATATGCCTTAAATAGTTTATTCATTCTATTCTATCTGCTTGATAGTCCATCACTTTCCCAGATAAGTGAATTGTGATTATTTTTCCCGTATGTCAAAGTCATGTATGTCTTTTCTCATGCATCTTAAATGCACTACAGGATTTTGACTACCCTATAAATTGTCTGGATTGGCTCTTTGGATAAGACAAGAAAGCATAAAAGCAGGTGTTAAGTCTGCATCACACGATGAAGCCTGGAGCAGAGTCCTGAAAGCTGGACTCACCAGAGTTACCTCCAGAGCCAAGAGCAGCGCAGATGTAGCTGTGCCCCACTCTGAGACAACCCATGGAAAGGAGAACTTGTTTGAGAGGAAACCATAGCATCAGTTTGGGTAACACATACATACACATATATATATATAATTTTCTCCTAATATAAAATATTAAAAGGGTATCTTCCTTTTTTTTTTGTTTTTTTTGTTTTTTTTTAACTGAGGCAGACACTACTTTATTTAGTGCTTATATATGCAGTTCCACAAGGGCTGGAGTTGATTCCCCGTTGTATTCTCTATATCATAGCTCTGATGAAAGGTTCTGGAAAGCTTTTCTATGCTGTTTGCCTGTCTTGTTAATAAGATCGATCTTTTCCTGGCTCTCATTGCATCTCAGACATTCGGTGAGCAGCAGTAAAAGCAGGGAGAGAAAAGAACAGTCTAAAAGACATGGATTGTTTCCTTCACAGGTGCCTATGGACAGACAAGATTTCTCTTGATTACCTGGAAGGTCTAATTACACTGGAGTGCAGTGGAAAAATGTAGAGGATACTAGTCTGCTTTGGAAAAACAATAAAATATAAGAGTGATCCTTAACACCCTCTCATTAAAAAAAAAAATAGAATTAAAGATCTTGCAATTCAAAGCTAGTAAACGCCTCCATACTAAAAATTCACTTTACACTCCGGTCACTAGTTAACAATTGATACACCTTTCAGTGGAAGTGGAGGACTGAAAAATCTCATCTGTGAAAGTGAGAAGCAGATTTCAAAGAAATCCAGAAGGTAGCTTGCTATGACAGCTGCCAGTAAACTGTAATATTACTTTTGTAAGGATCTGTTTATGGAACATTTTATTGTTAGAAATGTTTGCACAAGCTTTTGTGAGAGTGAATTAGTGGCATGCATAAATAGCAAGACAATGCAAAGATTAAATAATAAAATACCTACTGTATGAGTGGAGATTGAGGAGCCTTCCTCAAAGGCTGCTGTTATTTGCAAGCTTTCATTTGCAAATCTTAACTCATGGATAACAAGATAAAGTATGCAATACCTAATAGGATTTTCAATTTTTAGTTTAGACATTTTCATTTTAATTTCCTGAGCAATATTCCTTTTCTTTTGTGAATTCATGTTTTCCTGTCTTCACCTCTGTCTGTGTGCTCCCTAGTCCATCAGACATTCATACTTCCATCTTAATAGTGTTTTCTATAATCTCTGTATTTTATTTTTCTTTCTTACTGTTTATCCCAAAAAGAAATATTTGGCATTTAATTCGTATTATCAGCTGTTTCCTTTCTCTTGTGGATGTACATCTGCTGAGGGGATGCTACTTTTGCTACTTTTGCTTTTTTGAGGTATGAAAGCTGGATCATTTAACCTTCTCTCCAATTGTAACACAAATCTGAGAGAAGCAGAGACACTTTCTTTCCTCTTGGTGAAGCACATGAGGTGGATGCCAGAATTCTTTCCAGTATTAGTCCTGGCCTGTATGTGATGGTCATAATGGAAGCATCTAACTGGTCATCGATCCATCTATTGACCCCCTTGGTCACATCAGTACTGACTTATATGTGTCCAATAAAGGTCATGTATCACCCCACCACCACCAAGTTGCTCTGGTTGTCAAAAAAAACCCCACCCAAAACACAAAACCAAAAAAAAACCCAAACCTTTCATTTCCTTCCTTTCAGGCCAGCCCTGGTGTCTAGACCAAGGAAACAGAAAATAGTTACAGTGCGAATAAAAACCTATGAACAGGAGAAAACTGCATCTACAAGCAGTATTGGATCTACAAGATTAGTAAACAGCAGAGAATTTCCACTTATTTTTTTAAGTTCTTCTTGTTCACCATTAAAAATTGAAATATATTTCACTTAGGAGAAAAATCTGATTCTGAAAATATTCGCGGTCATGTGTTCACTGTATTGGGCATACAAGGCAGAGTAGTTTTCCAGCTGATCACTTTTTAATCCATAAGTGCATAACAGCAAATAAATATTTTATTCACTTTTTTATTTGTCTGTTTCACCCAGCTATATTTGTTGATACGATGTAGAAGGAGAGTCTGAGATAATGGTGTTTGCTCAGTCTTGAGAAGAGAGGGTTCTGCAGAGATCCTATTGCTGTCTATAAATCTATAAATACCCAATGTGTGCTTGCAGAAGGCAGCTAAATTCTTCTTAAATGTGCACAGTAGGACAAGTGGCAACAAACCCCTGCTGCAACATTGGAAATTTTAATCAAATGTTAGGAATTTATTTTTTTCTCCATGAGGAAAAGCCGTAGAATCTCCATCTTTGTAAATATTCAAAATAAAATAAAATTTGAAAAAGTTATCTCATTTGAGTCATAATACCCTTAGTAACATAACAGCTGTATCATCAGTTCTCAGGGCAATATTTTATAGCTGTCAGCCATATTTTTGGCGCAGTTTGTTTTCCATGAGATAGTTAAAGTAGCTGAATTTCAAAATTATTGTATTAGTTGATGTCGATGTGGAACTGAGCTAACCTAGGCTTTATTTAGAGGTGCTCTGGAAATGAAGTAATTCACTGATTGCTTCTCAGTGATTGTCTTCAGGCTGCTGTAAAGAAACAAACATTACATTATGATTAAATCATACTTTTTATGCATTCTTTTCTTTAAATTCTAACTTAAGTATTTAGTTTACAGAAAAGGTGAGGGTAGCTTGTCAGCAAAATCAGGAGTCACTGAGCATGCTGAGCACCTGTGCATATCAGTAACAGATGACTTTATACAATACAAGGTAGACACTTCAGTGGAATTTTTCCAGAGCCATAATGGCAATTTTAAGGAGTCCTCATAACTTGATACACAAGAGACAGAGAACGCAGTGGTGCTCTTCATATGCAAGTGAACTGAACTTAAGACCTGGCATTATTTTTTATTGTCTCTGACTACTGCCTATTTTTAAAATGCACCTGAAATGACAAGGATGTTTTTTTCTGTAATATTGATAGTACTGTTCTCAAACACTTGGCTGAAGTCTTGGACTTCGCATTGACTATTCCAGATACACTCAAGAAAATAGGAGATAAATAAATGCTTTATCAACTCTAGAAAGAGCAGTCAAATATTACTGTGTCAAGCAGCCTGTTTCGCTCCAGAAAGTAAACCAAAAAGGTGTTGGAGGGAGAGAAGAGAGGTAAGGGAGAATGGAATTAAAGCTACAGAAGCAAGCAGTAAAAAGTGATATATATCACAAGCTTCACAGGCTACATACATAGACAAAAATAAAAAATAAGGTAGAAGACGACTCAGGTGAGATTTGTATTTTACAAGGTAAAGAAATACAAGCAGACTGTAGAGCTGTTCTGTACAAATCTTCATAGCAGACTCATCTGTTTTAATCATATCTCAATTTGGAAAATGTTATATCTTACATCCAAATAAAACCAACTTACTTTTTTTTATTAGCTACAATGACTTTAATTGAATAGGAACAGAAACAACAAAACTGCTGAAATTAGTCAATCCAAACAAGCTTTGCCAGTAAGTTGCTGCTGATGCACTTCAGTCCAAAGGCAGTCTGCAGCCAAGCAGAGTCTGCCCCTACTGACATGGGTTTCATCTCCACTGCAGTAAGCCCTGCAGCAATCACCGCATTGTAGGAAGGTATTGTGGAGAAAGAGCGTCAAAAGAGTCAGTGCAAGATGTTGTTATTTTCATGGAAAGCAAAAGTGGTGCTTAGTATTCAGCTGCATGTTTGTTGTGGTTCTGGAAGTGCAGACTCCTGAGTGCCAGTGCTCTGGACTGAAACAGTGAAAGGCACTCCATGAACACTTAGTGCTTAAGTATCCTTTTATTTTGGTGAGACTCGTCTTCTTGAAATGTTCTTTATGCATTATACATCATTTTTTGTTTAGGCACATCAGGAATCATCCCACAGCGATTAAAAATCACTATTCCATTAACTTTCAAGTCTAAAAAAGAATTAATGACTCCATGAATCATAATTAAAGCTTCCACTTTTTTTGGCAAGCAGAAAGCCAGACATTCAACAGACCTTCTTGTTATCTGCTTTGGCTTTTCTAATGCTTCAGTTTTCATTTTGCTTTCATGCTAACTGAGATCTCCATGCTTTTCCTTCTTGTTTCTTTACTGTGCTGGGCTGTAAAGTTGAGCAGCAGAGCAAAACAGATGAAGGAAAAGTCCATATGGGTAGGCAAGTATTTTTCTAGTCTTGTTGGGAAGTTTAGAATCAGAAGGTGTAGATTGTTTTGTTTGTGGTTTTATTTTATTTTGTTTTGTTTTATTTTAATCTGCAAATTCAAGGTTGGAAAATGTTCACTGTATTTTCCCAAATGACAAAAACAATAATTTGTCTTACTTTTGTCCTGCTGGTTTTCCTCAGCATTCAGCATTTTATCAAATGCTGTTGTTAGCAAGGTCATAGAATCATAGAATCATAGGATAGTTAGGGTTGGAAAGGACCTTAAGCTCATGCAGTTCCACCCCCCCTGCCATGGGCAGGGACACCTCCCACTAAACCATGCCACCTCTGTCCATCCTGGCTTTGAACACGGCCAGGGATGGAGCATTCACAGCTTCCCTGGGCAACCCATTCCAGTGCCTCACCACCCTAACAGTAAAGAACTTCCTCCTTATATCCAATTTAAACTTCCTCTGTTTAAGTTTTAACCCTTTACCCCTTGTCCTGGGGTTCTGCCTAATGAAAAGATGTGCTGCCATTTGGGTATGAGCAGATAACCAGCAGTCTTCAAGTTTACAGGCTTAAAATATTTGCAGGTATTCATACATTCATCCGTATTAGTTAGATGAATCACCAATTAAATCAAAGACTTTCTTGTAAGTATTTTCAGGCAAATCAGTTATGGCCCAGTGAGGTGACGTGTCAAAGTTCAGGGGAAAAAAACGTGTATATTCTATTAACATATATATATATATATATTTGGTTTTATCGTAGCAATCCAGGGAAAAGCATGACAAGTATTAACATGTATAATCACTTGATTTGATACAATCAGATATTCTTGAGAAACAAACAAACTAATATAACTTGCTGGCTTTTGCACAGCTAACCTGTGCGATGATCCTTTCCTCCTGAAACCTGGCTCTTCTTTCATCTTTGGTTACCTTTCTTTACTTTCTGCATCTTCCTGCATTTCCTGGTAGTCCTCTGAGCCCTGTCATGTCAGCCTGCTCTAGGGTAAATTGCAGGTGAAAGCCAAGCAGCACTTAACACAATGGATGCCCAGATCTTTTCTTGCTGGTAAGTAGTAGTGCTGCGCTTCTGAATTAATGGTAATAACCACAGGGTCTTGAAGACAAAAGATCTTTCCTACGGAGGAGGCATCAGGCTGTTATCTGCTAAAGATCAACTTGCAGTTGGAATTCTTGTATTCCTTAGTTGCAGCGTAGGGCTTTTTTTTTTTTTCTTTTCATACCACAGTATTAATTATAATGTACATGTATATATAATTTAAATTATGATTATGTAATATTTAAATAAAGAGATTGGTTATAATAAGACACTGGTGATGCTGGCAGAGATAAGGTTTCTTTCTTGAAGCATTTTTCCTTGTGGATGGCAGGAATCATTAGTTCATCTCAAATACCAAATTTTTGCTACATTTTTTACCCAGCATAGCAGACCAAGCCTTACAATATTTGAAAGAGGTGATTTTGAAGGTAGCCTTCCTTGACTCATTAGTCTGCTCTCTCTCCCTGGTAGCAAATAATGCTCAGTGTCACAGATCTTAGTATCTAAGACATTTTTTGATTCAATCTAGCAACAGAAAGTATCCCGTGAAGATACTTCCTTCTGCTGAAGAAGGGATTGCAGGTTAGCAGGACCTGCTTTGTTAATACAAATCCTATTTCCACATTAATTCTGAAGAAGACTGCTGAAAGAACTGTTTGTTAAAGAGTGGTTCTTTTTCATTGTTGTTTTAGTCGGTGGTGATGGGAGGCTTTTTTCCTGCAGTGCTCTAAGATGTGAATACAGTTTGTGTTCTTTTTCCAGTAAATCCACAGTAACAAATTCACTTTGGTCAACCAGGAATTTACAGACCTACCTTTGTAGCACCACAGTGAGAACTGTTGGTGTCCCAAGTGATGTTCAAAGATGTCCGTAATTCTTAAAACTCTGGTTGAGGGTATTTACAGAGACATTCAGCGCCTCATTCATGAGTCTTAGCTTCTGAGTGACAAAACGTAGAAAAGAGTTTGATTCGCTTGCCATCTGACAATACTTTTTACTGGCAAGCTAAACAAGCATTGCCAAAATGTCGGAGACATCAAACCACTCCAGTGTCTGAGTGGAGGTACGGTCTCTTCACAGTATGGTTTCCCAGGACGTTTGTCTCATGCCCATCTACCATTGGCATCTATTGACATTTTGGTGGGAAGTTGCCACAAGGTTTGGCATTTTCATGCCTCTTCCTATTCTTCTCAGACTTATAAAAAAATGTTTATAGTAATGTTCATTGAAAAACTAATGTCAAAATTTTCTGTAGATTTAACGAGAACAATCAAAATTTAAACAGAGATAAACAGTAATTTATATGTCAGGTGTGGTGTGGAAGTTAGTTGTTAGTGTAGTTGATTTTTTTTTTTCTTTTTATCATCTAGTGTTGCAACTTGGAGAACTTTTTTCAGCAGCAACTTGAGAATATATATTATGAGCAGCGACTTGCAGTCTCTTTCCCTTGGGGACACAAAACTCTTTTAAAGAACCTACCATATGTATTCCTATAAGCTGCTATTCAGAAGGGAACAATGCACTCTAAATTCTTTGGAAGATGTAACAATGCCACAAAATAAAAATGAGTAGTAAGACATTGAAAGATCCCCCACCCCACACCTTTTCTCCCTCCTCAGTAAAGCAGAACATTTTCTAAGTTTCATCACAGCGGCTCTCAGCAGAGATGATTTCTTCCCCAAAGGCACAGGAAGATTAACCAAGTACCAACTGCTCAACCACTAACTCATCTGAAAAAAGTCTAAAGAGCATATTGTAGTCTTCACAAATGCAATCAGTTTATCAAGGTCAGATAAGGACAAGAGCCTGAACAAATGTCATTCAAGATAAAAATTGAACAAATACTGATACTGTATGATTAGGACAAAAATGAGTCTACCTACTGGATTGCAGGGCTGAAATACCACATTCTGCAAAAATTCACTTTCACTAGAGCATATGCAGGCTGAAATCCCTGCTGATGATAAGAAATTAGCTTTGTAGTCAACAAATTTATTGATGCTCTCCTTTCACAAATGTTCAGTGAAATTACTGATGAGATTAGGAGGAAATTTGTAATGCATAAATGAAGAGCTTTTATGAGCATTTTCTATTGTGTCAGTGAAATGACAGTAAGCCTCCATCAATGACCTCTGGTATAATTATCATTAGTGACAGGGCAAGATGGCATCTGCTGAAAGGCTGGCACCTGACAGGTGAAATATGGATACATTTTATGTAATTTAGGGCAACATTTTAATGAAAAAATGCTGCATAAATAAAATAAAGGCAGCAAACCAAATTGCTGTACAACCTTGAATGTGTAAAATGGGGAAACAAGTGGCCTATTTGCCAGATGATGTGAGGGAAGAGGGAAAATCAGAGGGGAGAGGTTCATCCCAGGATGAAACCTGAGAAGAAAGAATGTGTAGTGGCAAATGCATGATTCAGCAATGAAATCAACAAACAGCCCAAAGCAAGTTAAAAAATTTTTTATCTTTACAAATCTTGTCAGTAGAAATCAGCTGCGTAATTTCTGTTGTCACTTTTTAATTTATAACTCACAGGAATAGATGGCCTGGTATCTCCTATAATGAAGGTCCTTGCACTAAGATATTTTTTCTGCAGAGTTGGTTGTCCCTCAGGATAGTTGCAAATGAGCACTTAGACTTCCGATTTGCTGTGCTGCTGTACTCATGTCCTAGCAAGTGGTCACTAGGACTTCAGGGTTCAAACTGCACATTTCTTGCCATCATAAAAAAAAATCAGATATCACTAGTAATCTCCCTGAGACTGTTTTGTCTTCTTGAACATGTGGGTGGATTGTAGAAATGCAGAAGAGAAGGTAACTCAACATTTGAGTCAAGGTTATCTTTCTTCCTGCTGCCTCGGTGTATAACCACCTGTATTCCCCAGTGTTTCATGTTTTAGTAGGAAAACACAGCTGAAGTCACCTCTGTGTGGCGGCATAAAAGTCTCTTCTCCAGAGAGAGCACTGAGACTACTGTAAAAGGCTGTCTTCAATCCAGCATTGTGGTAAAAGTTTAAGGCATTTTAGGTGCTATAGGTAAGGTAACTGCTAGCCAGTGCCTCTTAGTGGTTCACATTAGCAATACTCTCTCATATATGGACAAAAAAAAAATCATCTTAAGACTGTTTTTAAATAATGTAACATATTTTTACTACTTAGTCTTGCAAGCCAGCAGTCACTTTGGATACTTATATAAATAGATAGACATGAGTATGATCAAACCCTTTTTCATGCTTATCTACTAAGTTTCCCTTGTTTTCTTTCAGCACTGGTTGTAACCCTATAGTTAAGTTTTCTGTTACAAGTTTGAACTTTGCATATGATGTCCTCTGAGTCTCTCAAACATAAATTTGCTACATGAAGCTGTTCTTGAATCGTCTTCAGCCAGAAAGGTTTGTGTGTAGGTGCACATTGTACATATGGTACAGTGAGGCTGAGATTAGCCAGAGATTAGCTTTACAAGAGGTTGTGGAAGTCAGAGGCATAGAAGGAAAATATTTCCTTTCCGCTGCTGTTTGGTTCACATTCTTGGTTTCCTTTCCCTGTTAGTAAAACCTAGGCCATTACAATATTTTGAAAGTATTCCAGTTTTCATTTATATATCAGCTGCAGAAAAATTGATGGCTCTTCATTCATAATGAGCATATCAATCTTACAAATGCAACAAAAACCCATGTGAAATATGATCTTATTCTGTCCCTCTTACGTGAAAAAATGATAGCTTGAGAGTGTGTAGATGCCCAGCCCGCTGCAGTTCTTTGCACTGGTTCCTCCAGCTACACCCTCCGTTAACAGTTCTGCTGTATCCTTTATACCATATTCATACACAAAATTGTCACTCAAGAAAAAAAAAAAATGAAACATAGTGCATTCGTTTGTGTGAAGCTTCTGTTGCCTTTATTCTGCTAATGCATAAAATACTACCCACTGCCACAAATGAAAAGAATACACTGAATATGAGGAAAGGGACAAACTTTGGATTTACCTATTTAATTTTTACTGATATACTTTCTAGCTGTTTAATTTCATGAATAAGTTTCAAATTGCTTTGTGGTTTCAGTGTACCTAAACATTTTCACAAATTTTGCTTTATCTTTAAGAAAGATTACAAGATAATTAATGTCCAGCAGTTAGTTTACTGTTAAGGAAACATGTCAAGAACTGGGGCACATAGGAAGTATATTTGTAAAGACAGAAGACAAAATCTAAAACTGTATTAAAATGTCCAGAAGTAGAATATCTTAACTCCGAGAAGCTAGAAACAGTGCAAAAGTCAAATGTCATGATTTAGAAGTTTTGGGTCTTTTCCCCAGAACTTCTGCTTTAGTGCTGCAAATTATTCTTGGAATGCAGAATATGGAAGAAATCTCAAAAATTACCTTAGAATAACAGTCTCTGGACCTTTACCAAAAGATACAGTCATAACAAGAAAGAAACTCTTAAAGACTGCATAGTTCAGACAGAGGTTTGCATATATATCTCAGCTACATTTTCATAGAATCATAGAATGGTTTGTTTTGGAAAGGAACTTACAGATCATCTAGTTCCAACCCCCCTGCCCTGGGCAAGGACATCTTTATAGTCTTCACACTTGGAAGTGCTAGCGTTCTAAAAACTTCATCAGAAGCAAGGTTGTTTCAAATACTTGATATCATAAAGTGATGTCAATGAATAGTTGCATCAACGTAACCTACCACTTTTGTGAAGTTTTTCTAGATTGACATGCTTCACTTTCTGACCAGACAATTTTTTGAAAAATACAAAGGGAAATGGCTCTCATATTCATAAGTAAATGGATTTTTTGTTTAATGTAGTTTTGAAAATTCTAGATTGACTGAACCAAGGAAACAAAGGTTCAGTTGGATGAATATCTGGTCCTATGAGCAAATAATAGAAATGTATTTTACCATAGCAAACAACAAATGTTGGACTAGAAACAGACTACTTAAAACATCTAAAAAAGTAGATGCAAAAAAAAAAAGCTGCAAATCTTTGAATGTCTTCTAATTCATATGGACCAAGCCTTCAGAGAACGAGCAACAGGAACACTGAAGCTGACCACTTTGTTTGCAACAGGGGCAAGAATCATGCCTTTTTTTTTTCTTTTTGTATAGGTGCGTACTGTAGTATCAGACAGAGATTAAAGCAGAACAGACATGACAGTTTCAGTTAAGTATAGAAGTTGTTTTGCGCAGCTGATACAGTGGTAATCATGTGTCAGGCTTGTGCTGTTCTAATGAAACCATTGCAGTCCCCTAAAAAAGTGGTGTATATTGAAAAAATAACACATGAAACAGACTCTAAGTGCAGCTGAAATTTGTGAGCAATGTGAAAGCTACTTTTCAGTGTGCTGTGCACATCAAGGGTGTTTTGGGGGTATAGATCAGTGCAGAGTTCACTGAATTTTACAGCAACAAGTGATCAGATTGGTTTTTAAATGAAAGATAAGTATAATATTAGCTTAACATAGATGCTGTTATGAAATGTTGTCTTTTTTTTTTTTTTTTCAGGATTTAAACTTTTTTCTTGTGCACAATACCAGATTTTTCATACCCTTATATGAAAACGACAGGTAAAAAAATATTAGGAAAGGTTTTGAGAGAGCTGGACCAAAGGTATATAAACAAATAATAGATCTATTAAGACCTGTGCTTAAGCTGGTGAATATATATATATTTCTAATACTGAAAAGAAATTAGAAGTCCTTGATCATCTTCCCATCAACAGTGTAGCCAAAGCCAATTCATGGAAAAGAATGAAAGAGAAGAGAACAATGACCTCAAGCCAGATTTACAAAGATCTTTGTGACAGGATTTCTGCCTTAATTTGTGCATATAATTATTCTGTGTCTGTGTCCTCTCTCAAGTCAGTTGAAGATCCATCTAGAGTTCAATTCATCATCTCTTAAGACAGACCAGATAAATTAACTAGAAGGAGGCCCTAAGGTAACTCACACTGAGATGTCTAATTTCTGAGCAAGCAAACCTCGCTTTATGCTGTCAGTGAAGTAAGATCACAGAGCACATGCTTTACAATTGGCATGCTGAGCTATTTCCCAATTCTTTCCTGTAACCTCTAATCCCACTCTAATGAAACAGCCCTCATGGGAATAATTTTTCAGAGCTAAATTACATTATAAGAACTTTATTTTTCCACATTCTATCTTTTCCTTACTTTCAGGACCTCTGTCATCTTCTTCTTAAAATCTTTTCAGTCTCTGCTCCCAGGCCTCTGTTCTTTTCTGATTCTCTGTTTCTTTTTTTCACTTCCAATATAGTAGTTTTAGCTGAAGGCCGTCTAAGGTCTGTCCTGGTCTGTTCCCTCCTTCCACTACACCATACCTGGGGGTAATCTCATCTAAAAGCAATCTGATTTACTACTTTTTCTACTGGAAGGTATGTAATTTACTATCAATAGCAATCCCGTTTCCTTTGCTCAAGCTAAAATCTTGTTTCTCTGATACCTCCAGGTTACCTGTTCTTAAATTTACCTGCAAAATCTTTCTCTATTACCTTTCTTTGCAGCATTTTGAACAGCCATCTTTCTACCAGAAGGTCTTGTATGAACTGCAGATATTAGTCTCCACTTGGCATTTCCTCCAGATTACACCCAAGTATTGCAGAGTAATTGTTCATTATATCAAATATATCCCTTTTTCCTTCATTAAAATGCTTTTAGCCAGGCTCCCAGATCATATGTCATCCTTTTCTGGCTTTGACCAAGGGAATCTTTCTTCTACTCAGCAATCTTGCTAAAGCTTCCAGAGTGCTGTTAAGATTGTTCTTCCAACTGGTTGGTTTGGGTTTTTTAAATTTCCTTTTGCAGTCCTCCGCTGGATCCCATTTTTTATTAGATTAAACATAAGCTTTGGGCTACCTTCATAGCTTGTCTCCTGCTCTCATCACGTTACCAGAAACATGCAACTAGCTCACAAAAAGCTTCCATCATTGGTCTCCTCCTCATTCTTATTGAGGAATATCCTGAGGTAAACCACTTTTAAATCTCCTGAAATTATGTCCACAAAGTAACACCGAAACTGGCATCAGCTGTGCTATTCATGTGCTATATGTTTCTGCTGCCTATTATGCTTATCAATTTTTGGTTCACTTCTTGCGAACAACAGCTTCTTTCCACTCTTCTGTTATGCTCAGTCTATATGCTTTCCTTTGTCCTGTTTTGTTGGTTTGTTTTTTTTTTATTTCACAGTCTTTTTTATTCATCAGGTCTTGATTTATGGCCAGAGTTCATGGTACTACTGAATTAAATGGAAGAAAAATAAGAGAAAACGTCAGGATTTATTGTAACATGTTACCTGTTAACAGGGTGGAACTTTTTGCAGGAAGTACTAGAAGCTAATTTGTATTTATTTCATATAGCAACTTAGAGTGAGATACTTTCAATGGGCAAGGACTATTTAAATGATACTTCATTACTATAGTTGCATATTTCTCAATGAAAAGAAAATAACTGAAATCCTCTACTACCAGGAAAGATAAAATAATGCAGAAATGAATGTATGCATCCATAATCTTGCAAATGAGCATACAAGATTAGAAGTGATCATATGTTCCTTTGAACATGGTATTTTGGTGAACATCACAGATTTATCATGTCCCTCATGAAGGGGTAGGTGTCCACTCAGGCTGATTGACAGTGGATTCCGTATTTTAGTCTATACAGCTTAGCTGTATTGTGTTACATTATCAGGAACTTTAAGCAATTGCAGTTACTCATGTTGATAATGAGCTAGGAGCAAAACACAAGGCAACAGCATGTACGATAAAGGCTATGCTCTTGCAGATACACCATTCCAGCATGCCTGTTTCTTTCCTGCCTCCCACAGCTCCATGTCCTTAGTCTTCCTAGCTGCAGGCTATCCCACAAAGTATGTTTCTCCTGAAAAATCCTTGTCAGGGAGATAGAAAGATAGCTGGAGCCACTGGTCTTGTGGAAGATCAATCCCTAGCCTATCTCTGTTTCACAAACCAGAGAGTTCAGGGGGCTACCCTTCTGCTCTTGTAGTAGAGCTGATCAGCTTTGCAGGGATAGCAAGAGAAGTGTCCAAACTTCAAGTATTTATTTTCATAGACTTTGCTTTGAAGATAGTTATGGACATCAAGCTCAAAGCTCCATAAAAAATATTCCTCTTCAGAAAAAGAGAAGGTACTAATTATTCTTCCACAGACCCTCTATTCTACACTCAATTTCCTTTCCTTTGTCAGGAGCATTCTTACTAGAATTTTTCAGCAGAAAATCAATACTTATTTAATAAGAATTAAGTTGACTTTGAATTTGAAATGGAAATTGAACCTTGCAAATATTTGATTCTTCAAACACAAATCTGTTAAATAGACCCCAAAAAAGTCTGTTTCTTCCCCCATTTTAAAGAATGGATGTGCACAAAAACATAGAAGGAAATTACTGGAAAACTCACACACTTGCTAAGTAGATGAAAATTATGGAGAAGCCTAGTGCTGTGTTCAATAATAGCTACTTATTCAGTGACATCACTGCTGATGTTCTTTTTTGTTCCATACTTGGAGTGACAAAAATTCACATGTGGTGTGCCTAGCATGTCTTAAACACACATATGCATGCATGTGTCAGCGCACAGGTATCTGCACCTGTCAGATGGTGAGTATTTATCACGTATTGAAATTCCATTTCTGAAAAGAGAAAAGAATAGCCTGCTGAGATTAAAATACCACTCAACAAAAGAAAGGTATCTGTGCAGCTATCTTTAAATGTTTGCTAATTTTATAAATGCAGGCGCTGACTTCAAGGGCTGAATGCATGATTTCCACTGGCTACAGAAAAATGGGTTTTAGGATTTAACTCACCATCTGAACATTAAATACACTCAATGGTGCACAGTCCTTGCTCCTGCATACAGCCCCATTGATGAATAGTTACTTACAAGTTCAGAGGAAAAGCCCACAGCCCTTGTTTATGAAATTTTTGGTAACAGGATATTGTGAGGTAGAAATTACAGAGAAGTGGAGTACTTCACTGAAAGAACAGAAGCATCACAGCCCCTCTTTATATTGACTATATGACTACAAAGTACTGCATTAAGCTTTTTATTTTGTAACCTTTTTTCCTTGGGAAGTATGTTCTGATCTCTTGACATATGATGAATTAGTCTTCAGCACAGTACAAAAGATTTTCTTCATATGACAAAAGCATTAGTGGAGCAAGGTGAGAAGCCTGAAGAGAAGTATCTGTTAGGAACCTGAAGACAAGTATCTATTATAGACAAACAGTTTTAGCCCTTAGGGCTCCAGGAAAGCTGGTTTTCCCACTGAAGAGGGTCAGGAGAAGTACTGATGAAACTAAGGTTATGGTTCATGCACATTAATACTAAGTCTGAGCATAGCTGAATCACAAGGGCAGTGCAAGATAGGTCTGGACAAAACATGAATCAAACATTCAGCCAACCAACCAAAAACATTTTGCCTCATTAGTCTGAAATATTCCCAGTTTTCCCCTGTGCCTATAGAGACCACCAAAGTCACTTCCAACCTGTCAATGTTAGAGAAATCCCTTGCATCCTGATGTCCACCAAATCCAATAGCTTCTAAAAGCTGTCAAATTATACAGCTCTTTAGCAGTTACATTCATGTGGGAGCACACACAGAAAGGTAAACTCTGGGGAACTCTCCACCTAGAAAAGGTAAAGCATTGTCATGCTGCGGGCCATTGCAGATCACCGTAAACATCATCATGATGAAAGTCTTTAATGACCTGGCAGAGTACAGGATGCGTTGCCCTTGTTTTACACAACTCTTTTCTGATCTGTGATCTTTGAGATCTGTGAGCAGCTCCAGATCCAGAGCCCATTATGAAAAACTGACTACAGTTATGTCACACTGATTTTAGCATTTAAGTCTGTCTGATGTTGCCCTCATGGAACTATGGTCTAGGTCTCTCTTAGTTTAAAAGAAATAAAGAATATGGGTAGCTTTCTCTACTTAGAGGCTGAATATTTTACTTATTTCACTGTTAATAACAGCAGGTACTGAGGAAGGATATTGCCAAATGGGCCATTACAATCACAGAATCATAGGACCATTTAGGCTCGAAAAGACCTTTAAGATCAATCAGTCCAACCAGAAACCTAACACTGCCAAGTCTACCACTAAACCAGATTCCTAAGTGCCATGTCTATACATCTTTAAAATACCTCCGGAGATGGTGACTCAACCACTTCCCTGGACAGCCAATGCTTCCTTTTAGGGAAGAAATTTTTCCTAATATCCAATCTAAACTTCTCCTGGTGCAACCTGAAGTAATTTCTTCTTGTCTTACCACTTGTTACTTGAAAGAAGAGACCGATGGGGCTTTGAGCAACCTGGTCTCGTGGAAGGTGTTCCTGCCCAGTGCATGGGGGGTTGAAACTAGATAACATTTAAAGTTCCCTTCCAACCCAAACCATCTTATGATTATCTTATTCTGTGATTCTGTGACACCCACCTCACTACAACTGCCTTTCAGGCAGAAGAGAATCTCCCCTTCATTCTCCCTCGTGGCATCCCTCTAGTTTTTGTGGCATCTCTCTCTGTCTTGCTGAGTGCCTACCATTAGTCTGTTCTCCGAGTGCCAGAAGCCTTTTGCTCTGGGCATACTCAGCTCCTTTTCTGCAACAAGAACAGCCAGAGTGGAGGAAAACAACATACAATGCACAGGGAACAACCAAAAGCAGAAGACACTGTGTTATCTCCCACAGACCTGCAAATGGGAAAACCTCTGTATGAACCAGCAAGTCTCGCTAAAAAGCAGAAAAGCTGTAGTGAAGATGGAATTTTATCATGTCATTGAATCAGATCATTAAAAGTGAGATTTAGCCCATAACAAACAAAAGGATAAAATTATGAAATGTTGGTTCTTTGCCCTGCTCCCTCCTGCTGTCCCTTCCTCCCCTTCCTCCCCCCAAAGCACTATAGGTTTATTTTTACCTCAGAACGTCAATGTCTGTTCACTTAGCAGCTTTCCCAGGTGCAGTAAAAAGTTAAACGGAAAGCTTTAGGCAGTATTATTAAACAATTTCCTCAGTCTTTGATAGAAGAACATGCAAAGCAGGTATCTTAATAGGGAATATGTATAGATTATGGACCCATATAACCTCAGTGGGACATAAATGGACTGAAGTGAGTAGAAACAAATAGTTGGTTGTTGCAAGAAACTTCAGTTTCTTTCTTCCATTCTGCTTTTTGAAAGAAAATAGAGAAAACAGTATGCAATTCTTACTTATAGTTAAGTTCTTTTTCTTGAAAAAACACTAAACTCTATCACAGTCACTTCATTTTTTTTCAATAGAACATCTCTGTGAGACTTTCAGGAACTTCTCTAGTGAGACTTTAATCTTTAAACCCTGCAAAATATCTTGTTATCTTCAAACATATGAGAAAATACACATCATCAGACATAGAAAAGAATGTTTTTTCCCTCTTGAGGAATCCTATAGTCCCCTGTTAGGTTTTGGTGCACTGGTGCATTGGAAACATGGTAGAGGGGAGAGCAGGTAGGAAACTAAAGAAGCTTGACCTCGTATATGTGTTTTTAGTATCCCCCAAGCCTTACTTTGTGAGAAAATACATTTCTTGCACATGGACTTGTTGACTGCAGTGTTATCTAGCAAGATGACTTAGAAGAAGTACTTCCAACAATGTTCTTCTTTAGACAAGGCAAGTAGCAGTGAACTTGCACCCAAAAGTCCTCTTCACTCTAAAGGGAACCAGTAAACCTGTCAATCTCATGTAATTTAGCAGTGTAAAGATATATCACACAGACCATATTCAACTCGTGCTCAAAATTGGGAAGGAAGCTGCACTCCACCTCAACCATTAGGTCCTAAGTCACAAGTCCATTTACCGAACTTGCAAAGCTGGAAAGCTGGAAAGCTTAGGGGTTTTCCATAATAGCAAAAGAACATAAATAATGAATAGTGAAATACTTGCACAGTTCATGGGAAGGGGTTGCACCAGCAATATCTGCTTTGTTGGATTTTTTTCACAAAAGTAGCTTATAATGTTGTCATCATTTAAGCCCAGCCTGCAACCCAGAAACCACGCAGCTGCTCACTCACTTCCTCCCCTTCCTTGCCCCACTCCCAAGAGGATGCAGAGGAGAATCTAAAGAATGCAACTCCCACAGGTTGAGATAAGAACAGCCCAGTAACTAAGGTATAACACAAACCACTGCTGCTACCACCAATAATA
>WYDI02013740.1:0-21852 GCA_009867235.2 Psittacus erithacus
ATATAAACTGGGGGCAGTTACCCGGAAGGGCTGGATCACTGCTCAGTCAGGCTGGGTATCGGTCGGCGGGTGGTGAGCGGTTGTATTCTCTTCCCTTGTTATTTCCCTTATCATCATCATTATTATTATTATTATTATTATTATTATTATTGGTGGTAGCAGCAGTGATTTGTGTTATACCTGAGTTACTGGACTGTTCTTGTCTCAACCTGTGGGAGTTACATTCTTTCGATTCTCTTCCCTATCCCTCTGGGAGCTGAGGGAGGAAGCGAGGGAGTAAGTGAGAGACTGCATGGCTGATTTATGGCTTGGCTTAAACCATGACACTTGACTATTGCTACAGTTACCTTGATAGACTGTTCTGTAATCAAATTTGTCAAACTAAAATATAAATTTTTAATTTAGTCTTCTTTCTCCCCAGGTCCTCAAAGGTCTAAACTGGAAAGACCATTGCTTTAGTTGGTGCCAGTGGCTGTGAGAAAAGCACTACTATTCAGTTGCTGCAGAGGTTCTATGATCCTGTTGAGGGAGAAGTGAGTGCTTACAAGTAAACTGTAAAAGCTGAGAGCCATTAGGATGAGCATTTGTTTCCCATATTGATTGAATCTTGATTATTTTTTTTAATGTTTTTGTTGAATTTGAGTGTATCTCTGTATAGTTTAGTATTTCCACAATTTAAATTTCAAATAAACTATTTTCTGTTAGCTTGACTTCATTATTCTCCTCCTTCTTGCAGTACTATGCCAGAAATATTTATTATATTATATAGAAATAATAAATACCACAAGTCTTTGAATAGATGCAAGATCTGGATTCAAAATTATTTTCATCAACAGTTGGCTTTTCTGTAAACGTTATTAGGCAAAGCATAATCCAACAGTGTTCTGCTGTATTCTGCTTTTAACTGAACGTAAGCTAAAACCTAGAGAGAGTTTTCCTATTTTAAATGATTGTTTTCTTGCCTTATTTTTCTCCACCTGCTAGCCCACAGCCAAAGTTTCCATTGTTACGCACTATATATTTGCTCTACTGCTAAACACTAGATCCAGTCAGTGAATGATACTTTCCATAAGAAGTTTCCAAAGGGAAAAAGGAGGAAAATAAGCAATATATTTTTAAGGAAAATGTTTGGTTTATACTTAATATTTGAAGAATGTTACTTAGTGGCTGTCACTGCTAGTCAGAACTAGGTAAGCATTTCAAACATTAAGCACTGAACTATCACTATATAATGCATCAAGGTGGCTATCTATTATCAACACAGTTGTTTCTTTAACTTACTGTTTCTGCCACTGTTCATTCCTGCCCCCATGCCTCAGTTTGCTGTTCTTCCTCTGTGCTGATGTCAGTGTTCCTAGGACCACATTGCAAATGATCTAGGTTAAAAATGACTTTCCCTTCCTTTTTAGTTGACATGGACTATTATTTTGATCTGGTGTATAGCGCAGCCACAGAGACAATTGTGTTACCACAAGGGCAAGAGCAGCAAACTGACACAGGGGCATGGGAACAGGGTAGAAAGTATGGAGGGAAGCTCAAAGACTCTTAAACCAACATTGAAAGGATAGTTATTGGTGGGGAGAGAACAACGAGAAAAAAACATGATATGTTTTCTGTTTATGCTGCTCGTTACCATTTTCTAGCCTTCGTAGTGGATGGAAAAACTACAGTTATAATTTCTCCCCCAGCGTAGTTTTCTATTATGACAATAATTCTTTTCTTTTTGGTTCTTGTAGCTGATTCTTAAGTAATAGTAAATAATTGGTTTATTATTAATAGACTGCATTTCCTCAACTTCTTTGACATATGCTATTCCTCTCGGATTACCTTAGATGGTTGGAATATTTGGATGCTTAATGTAAAGTGGCTATGAGAAAATACTGTTATTGCGAGCCAGGAGCATGTTTTGTTTGCAGCAGTAGCTGAGAACATTCGCTATGGCTGAAATTGAGCAAGAAGCCAAGGAAGCCAATGCTTTTGACTTTATACCTGGAGTGCTTGATGTGAGTTCATGAACTTCTTTTGAGTATAAGAACGAAAGGTCCATTTAGGCTGGTGTCTTGTTTCTGAGAGGGAGAGAATGGGAATTCAGTTATAGTATAACTTTTCAAAATACTCTCCTAGCCTCCAGTAGCTTTCAGTTCAGGGACTTTTTGAATTAAATATTGTGTCTTTGGTTGGTTGTCCTCAATGGATTTGTGCTTAAGTCTGGAAAAATTGTCAATGTCAACTTGGGAGAAAAGAAGCTTCACAGCTGTACTGCCATGAGTACTGTGCATGAGGCACAGGAAGTGTTGGGAAGATCTAGAAATACAAAAACCTTTTGTCAGGAACCGTCTGCACATTCAGTAGAAAATGGGTGTGGAAATAAATAAGTATGTCCAGAACCAAGGCTGTTTTTAGCAGCTGGAAGCTTGAGCTCTCCTAGTGCTTGAGATTCACAGCTTCGAGCCTTTTCCTAGCAGCAGGTCTCTTACCCCTTTCAGGGTGGCGGTGGGAAGTGAAGTCAGTCATTCAAAACATCCTCAGGAATGTATGATGATATGTCCTTCCTTTTGATCCTGCAGTTAAAAAAATGCCTACCTGGCACTTGATTTCAAATTCTTCTACTACCCCAAAGAGCTTGGCTCTCTCAAGCATGTGCCATTTCTAGTATGTCAATCTCTTCCAAGGTTCCCTTTTCTCAGGAAGAATTATTTGATCATATTTATTACATAGTAAAAGACTACAGTGAACTTTGAGAATTGCCACTTTAAAGTGAGTGACAATCAGGAGGAACCACTGGATGTAGTTGCGCTTTTCTTCTGTCCTTGCTCAAGTCAGCCAGATGAAGATACATCTAGTCTAGAAACTAGGTACTTGTGATCGCACAGAGCAGTGAGGATTTAATTTGAGACATCCTATAACTTCGGGTTTGTTTTTTTTTCTCCTTTTTCATAAATATGACACTATGGTAGGGGAAAGAGGTGCTCAGCTGAGTGGAGGACAGGAGCAGCGAATAGCTATTGCCTGTGTCCTAGCAAGAAATCCCAACATTCTTCTTCTGGATGGAGCTATGTCCACACTAGATATTCGGAGTGAATCCATAGTACAAGCAGCTCTTGATAAGGTATGAGTCATGTTATTGAAGCTACCAGTCACCATGAAAAGGTGCAACAACACTAAAGAAAAATTACCATACAATATTAAGTGTAAGTTTTCTTTTATCTAATAGTTATTTTAGTGTATTAAAAGCTAAGTGAAAAATCCTGTCTTTCACTTCAGTAGTTACGCACAGTGAGCTGTGAGTTTCAAGTATGGCTCAAGGGAAATACAGAATTTGCCACCTTCATTGATGGTCAGTTTAAATGCAAAATAAAATGTAGCTGTTGATCTATACTGAAATTAGTATTGAGGTAACAATATCTTATATCCGTGCAGTCTGAGAAGCAAAACACTAATCAGAGCTTACCAAAACACAGTGGTGTGCCAGGGTTCATCCCAAAATATGTGAGGTTTATGCACGTGTTTATATAAAGACATATGTCCATATTTGCTGTTGGTTTAAATCAGCCCCTGAAGGCAACATGGATTCAGCATGGTTGAAATAAAAGTTTCAGGGTCTGACCTTAAAAGCCATAGTTAAGGCTGGCATTTCTCACTGGTAGTCTATAGGCTCTTGCCAAAGTAAGTATAAAACAGAGAGTGTTTTGCATACCATCAAAAAGCGTTATCCTCTTATAAGCACTTCACAGGTTGCAGGAAACAGCTACTGCACACTGATGTCCAGATCATAAAATTCATTGGTATGACTGAGTGAATGTCTCTGGTAGCAGTGAGAGTAGGGAGGCCAATGCCTAGATAAGCTGATTTATCTTCTAATGCTGCTATGGCATATGAATAAGGCATTGCAACAAAACTTATGCTGCCTTTGCCATGTTGCTCCCTTTCTGTGTGAAAAAAGTTTCCAGTTCCAGTAACATGAATGGAGCTTTTCCCAAGACTTACATATGCAAAGGGAGTTGTAGGAGACTTTTTGGTGTCATTGATTTTGTTGTGGTGCTTTATAAACAGAGTTAAAGCATCAGATGAGAAAATCTGACTCTCTTTTCTCCACCAAGGATTCATGTTTGGGAAGCCTGGGGAAATGCTAACAATGAGACTGTGCTGTCTGTCCTTCAAAGCATTACTTCAGCAGGTATGAATTATGCAAGGGTATCATGAGAGCCAGATGGTTTTTGCAGACTGTTACAAGGTACACGTAAGGTTTTAATTGTGTGGTCTGGAGAAAAGAAAACAAAAAACATGTCTCTTTTACGACTAGAATAGGAAAAAGTATAACTTTTTCTGAAGATCTTTTAATCTATTTACAATTTGACTGAGTGCTGCTGCTGCAAATAGTCTAATTTCGAAGGCGTGTTGTTGCAAACATTTATGTGTCTGGTGTGCTAATATGCACACAGTCTGTGTGTGCAAGGATGACCAAAAAATATTTAATCTCCCCTTTCTTGGATGGTCATGATGTAAGTATGTAATACATAGATTTAAGTCTGATCTGTTTAGTTATTTATATTTCAAACTGCATACTACAATCCATAGTAAATAGGCAATATAATAATTTGTCTACTGGAAAAAAAAAATCACATTGCCCTATTTCATCAAGAATTACCCATGAAAAGAATAAAGTTAATATTAAATCTTTCCTGTTAATTTGTGCAAATTCATGTCACTTGCATAGAAGCTTTAAAGATGCATAACTTGGCACTGTGCAGACCCACTGGGGACAAGAACCTGTGTGTTCACAGAAACATCTTAGAGGATAAATTAGTGATTAAAAAAACCCTTGCCCATAGCCTTTGGAGGTAAAAGAGCTTCACTTTGTGTATGTATGTACAAATATAGATAAGCAATTACTCTTCTACAGTTAATGGAATAGGTAATATGTAAGAAGAGTATCGTTAACTTCTTCAGGCCCAAAAAAGGACTAGGTAAGAGGTTTGTAATAAAAGTTTCTAAATAGGCATATACAGAAAAACATCACAGCTTATAACACTTTGATTGGAAATAATTAGGTGTTCACAATAGAATAAAGTTTTTTAAGCGTTCTCTTTTAGTTTACTTGGAAGATGTTAATTACAAAGGAAAAATAATGCAGCTAGCCACATGACTTTTACTTCCTTTTCCCCATATCCTGTCTGAGCTGGAAATGTTCATTTCATTATTTATTCTGATAAACCTGAAATATGGTAAGAACATGTAATTTTTTGAAACAAAAATTGATGTCTTTTCTTGCAAGGGATTGGATGGTATGATGATCAGAAAAATTCTGTTGGTGTTCCGTTAACTTGGCTTGCTACGGATGCTTCCTTAGTCAAGGAGGTATGCTGACTTTTCTTTTTTTTTTTTTTTCCTTAGAAATATTAATTGCAATTGGCAAAGGATACTGAGATTACACAAGGCAGTGAATTTGCCTCACAAACTGGAAGATACATTTAGATAGCATGCTGTTGACACACGTTGGAAATGGTCTTCCAGCTGATAGCTTATGACAGCTGTCAAAAAGTCCAGCAAATGTTCACATACCTTTCATTTCTTTCTATGCAAGTCTTTAAGCTAAGTATACAATAAGCATAGACCACTTCACCATGCAAAATGGAATCTGCATATGTTCTGGGGACCAGAATCAGTGGACCCCAGGTTTTTACACCTTATGATGGGTGTCATCTGAGCACCATGAAGAGGTGGTTTCTGCAGATGATGCAAACCCTTACCGATCTTAATGAAGAGAATGCTTCTTCCTGTCCCCACCAATTATGCTTCTCACGTGAGCAGACCAAACAGGAAGAAATTGCCCAACATTAATAAGGATCACCAGAGAAGACAATCGCCAAAAGACAGAATGGCTCAGGGGCTGGTATGAGAGAGGTGAACACTGGACATTCACAGGAAAGTGTGGCAAATTCTACACAATTCTTCCTACTGCTCACCTCATCAGCAGTCCCCCCAGTCTGCAAAATGTCTGCTTCTTCCCTTCTCCTGGGGGTCAAGGGAAATCACTGCAGGACATGTGGGGGAAAAGTTTACTAGTTTAAGATGTCTTTGTTTCCTTCAAATCTGCACAACAAAACCCTTTAAATCTCTACATTTTTCAGTCTCTGTAGACTTTTGTTTCTCTTTCCTGTCCTCCTTCCTTATGGATGTGTAGTGAGAAAATAGTCTTTGACAAAACTTAGTAATTTTCATCTTTTAAAGTTCCGATTTGCTTCAGTGGCATTGAACTGTACCACTTTATCAGGGCAGTAGAAAGAAGGGGTGCACAGGGTTCACTCACTACAAAAGCCAGCTAAGGGCACAATTGGTCTCCAAAGCTGTTGTGTTGTCTGGCGCGCTACAGAGTGTCAATAAGTAAATACCATACCTCATGCTGCACTGGCTGAAGTTTCCAGATCTATATTTGTGTGCAGCCTCTAAATAAAACATTCAGCAATAATTCACCTTGGCATTGGTTTAATTATTACTGTTTTTCAGGGCAGGAAGGTCTTTGACAAAATAGAGAAGAATTTTTTGATTCCTGGCCAAGGATTTTTGTTTTATCCATCAAGCCAAATTTTGGAAGATGAACTATTTCCACAGGGCTGTTTTCAGACCTTTTTTTCAGCAGATCAGAGCCCACCCTGGTGCTGGATGTTAATCATCTCTCATTTTAAAATTTCTTGATTGATTCAACCTTTCTTGAAAAGGTTACACAGGCTGGGAGGAGACAGCTATTTCTTCAGTATGAGTTCATCTTCCCCACTCATTATCCCACAGAGATAGAGCATTTCTGCAGGGTGATCAAATGCAGGGTTTTATTCAGAGTGCCAAACCCCAGGTGAAGCAGTGTGAGAACCTGAGGATGAATAGTTTCCAGCAGCATTAATGGGACAAGTCAACAGTTGAGGCACTGGCACAGGTTTCCCAGAGAAGCTGTGGCTGCCCCATCCCTGGGAGTGTTCAAGGCCAGGTTCAATGGGGTTTGAAGCGACCAGGTCTGGTGGTGGGTGTCCTTGCCCGTGGCATGGGGTTGGAACTAAGTTATCTTCAAGGTCCCTTCCAACCCAGACCATTCTGTCTGTGGCTGTTGTTAGGGCAAAGGCCCTCTTGCCTGATGCTGGGCACCCAATTGCCAACCTGTTCTACTGTGAAAGTGGCCAGTCTTCTATGCCTCTGATAGTGTGAGAAGTCTCAGATACATATTTCGTTAAGCAGCTGTCATGACCAACTGTTTAGGCTGCTTTAACCTGGCTTGAAAGCCTGAATGCCGGCAGGTACGAGGAATGTCTAGAACAGCTACATAGCTAGGTGCATAATGTCCATGGACATGAGCACCCATGGTTTCGTTTTCCAGCTGTACTGCTGGCCCTGACTATATAGTAGTTTGAAGTGGTGATATAAATAACAAAATCTAATGACTAATATTTGAGGGGGTCTGGGGTTTTCTTCGGCAACTGGAAGCTGACTTGGACTAATGACTATGACTGCCCTTATCCTTCTGACTGCTATCATTATTGTTTTGGTCTTGACTCACAGAAAACTCCGGGGAGAAACTTGCCAACAAAGTTTTCAAGTTGACAAGCAGGTATTCTTTATTGTGGCACCAGGAGACACGGGGGATAGCTCCTCCTAACGTGTGTCCCCGTACTGCTACACAAGCTGTCCTTATATAGCTACTGGGCATACATACATATTCATGAGGCTACGTATGGATTACATCATTTTCTAGAAGGTTTCCCGCATGTGTACAAAAATGCGGTGGTGGTCTCTGAGGGTCATTTACTTCTTCCAACAATCTTCATCACTTCTGGCAGCCTTTGAAGCATGCGCAGTAGAAATTTATACCAACTTAATTGGTTTGTTAACACCATAGACATAACTACCATCCTGTCCTTCTACTTATCAGCTATTTTAACTGCAGCCCACCCTGGACACCTGCCATTCCCAGATACTGCTTATCCTTATGTCCTGCTCTTCTAGCCTGTTTGTCTTACACACATTTTGTACTAAGGTCATAGGGCCTAAAACTACATCAGCTACGACGGTTTATCTTGTGCAAGAATTCTCAGTAGGTTCTCTAGCTGTACTCCATTTTTCTTCTGTGTGAACCATGCACCTCAGTAATTTTCCATTGTTACTGTTACAAAGCCATCAGACTTATTTACTTATTTCATTTTGTAATTTTGTGCCACCTCCCCCCCCCCCTTTGTTTCAGTCTACAGCTGGCAGTTACCTTTGCTTGCCCTGGCACGCATTCCATTCCTTGTTGCTACAAATGCAGTGAGTCTTAGCTCTGTGTCTGGTCATGCTGCAAAAAATCAAAAAGCTTTGGAAGAGGCTGGAAGAGTAAGTTCTCCAATTTTAACTACAGGGTTATAGTCTGAGATCACTTTTAAAGATAACATTGTAGCTATATTACAACTGACTCAATTAGCCAAGATAGATAAAGGGGGGTGATGTCAGGACAGAGTGGGGGATGAAGGGAATGTTTATATATGCCCAAGAAAAGCAAAATATAGATAACACTAACCATCTGTAAATTAGGCTGTAAAAATGCATTTGAAAGCCCTCATAGAGATTTCTGGGCAGGGATAGCTGTAATAGCAGTAGCTCCAGCACTGATGCGTCTCATGCCTAGGGGGAGCAGCACGGCTCTGCACTGATCTACGCTGTGGCCTGAAGTGTTCCAAGGCTGGGCCACCAAGCCCTGACATTGCATTTTATGATGGAATAGCAAACCTAATGTGCTGAAGACTTTCAGGGTATTGCCTTTGTTTACCTGATAGCACTTTTCCAGGAGACAGAAGTAGTCCATGTAAAAGTGCAAACTGTCCAAATGACTGGGGTTTGATCCTATTTTGTTAAATGGGGTTTAATTCATTGAGATCACAGCCCACAGGTTAGGGCGGGGGCTGCTGATACTTGCTGCATGCTAGCCCAAGATTCAGAACTCAACTGTGTTGTTGGCTTCAGCCCAGCCTTGTCTTGTGACCATGGGGTGAATAATTTCATTATTCTGAGGTTTCCGTCACTGGTGGCAGACCTCCGTCTCCTCTTTAAAGCAAGCACATTCTGAACTAAAATAATAAATTCTAGAAAAGAGATTGAGTATTTAGGAGGTATGTTGTAGATTGCAGTTGTAAGGGATTACCTCCTATTTGTTTTATCTGCCAGTTTAGTTTTTGTCAGAAACAGTTGAAAACAGAACTGTAGCTTCACTGACCAAGAAGTATTTTATGAAAGATACGTTGCCAGTTTCAATGGTCCATATAGGTGGAATGTTTTTTTCTTTAATAGTTCTTTCTTTGTACATTTTGGCCTTTCAGATTATTTCAGATTATTGTAAACACATTTCTTGCAAACTGCCCAATGTCCAAAAGATTGGGAAGGGTATCAGTAGCTGTTTCCATAGTTCAGAAATTTGTTCACTCGGTATATTTCAATATACGTTCTTAAATACAGAGTGAAAAAACATTTAAAGATTTGCATTTTTATTATACAAGCACCTTATAAACTGCATTCTCTGCATATGTGTAAAGACAATATTTTGGGTTTGTGTGCCTAGGGTATAGTACATATATTCACTCCACTTCAGTGGAGTTGCATTGATACTAGCCAACTCCCATACCACGTCCTTTATAACATAAATAATTTATTCCCCTCATGAGGGTGTTACATAGAGGTGATGTGACACAACTGCTCATCTATGAAGTAGTTCTAGGAACAACTAGAACTTACTAATACTGGATGATATTTCAGGGGGTGGGCAGCTCTAGAAATGTTATAATCTAAAGATGCTAAAAACCTTCACTTTAAAGGTTTGTTTTGCACAAGAGGAAAACAGTGCATTGTTCTATCTGAAACTAATGACGCTTTGTCTTTAATTTTTTAGTCTACTCTTCCATCATGTTTGCAGCTATAAACGTTGGTCAGTCTACTTCCCTAGCACCAGATTATGGCAAAGCTAAAGTGTCAACCCAAAGAATTTTTAAGCATTTGGACAGGAAACCTCTAATGGGCAGTTACAGTGAAGAAAGTGAAAAACTGATAAGGATGGATGTTTTGGCTTGAGGGTTTGGAGTTTTTTTTTGGGGGGGGAGTGTGTTTTGGGGGGGATGGGGCTTGAGGGTTTAGTTTTGTTTGGTTGGTTTGGGGTGGGCTTGTTTTGTGGCTTGGTTTTTGGTTGATTTTTGTTGGCTTGGGGTTTTTTTTTCCCGAGAAAAATGTAGAAAGAAATTGATTTAGTAATATTTATTGCCTGTAATTGTATTCATAGCTTCATATTCAGAGGTCACAAAAGACAGACATCACATAAAATAGTAGTACTGACTCATGAATATTTTTTGGTTTTTTAGTGGACCATATTATTATTCTTAACAAGTGAAAATGTGCTCTTTTGAAGTCAAAACTAACTTAATGAATAATCTGGTTTGCTCTAAAGTTGGAGAGAGGGGAGGCAGCAGCAATATGAAAACCAAGAACAAGGGAAAAAAACCCACGCTCAAAAAAAATGCCAAAATACACATTACACCAAAATTGTCATTAAGAAAACTCACCTCAGTATTTGTCAAATTTCTGCATTAAATGCTTTCAGTTTACCTGGTGTGGAAGGATTACATTTGCACATCCATCTAACTTTAAAATTAACTTTCTGTGCAGGTTTTAGATGGTACTGCCTACTCAGGAAGCCATAATCCAGTTCCATAGAATCATAGAATACTTTAAGCTTATACACAGGATTTTCAGCCTTTAAAGTTATGAACACACTTACATATCTTCTTGAACCAGGGTCCTCTGGTGCAGAGGTTGAAAAACTTAGCAGAAGGTCCCCAGTAAATTAGGACTTAAATTAAAATATTTCTAGTATAGTTTGTACTTTAATACCAGTGATGCCTGAGACTTCAGCAGAGCAAAGGTTTGAGCCCATTAAATCAGATCATCAGCTACTGTGAGAGCGCTGTACTAACAGTGTAGCTAGTATGTACATAGGGCCAGCTCCTACCCCAAACAGCATGGGAGAAACAATAGCCTTAATATGTGTCCTCTTCCACTTGTGCTTAGAAGTCAGCCTGGCTAGAATTGCTAATTAACAACTGTCATTGCTTTTTAAAACACAGCTTGTCCTACATGCCTGCAAATTACTTACCAAAGAATTTATTTAGGTCTATCTTAATAGCTAGTCTTGACCTTGTGTTACATTCATTCCAATTGTGCTACCTGCAGTGTGAGATCAGGAAGGCAAATGTTAGATTGTTATTGATCTACCTCAATATAGATTGAGAGTAGAAGTGCCTCAATTACATGTCAGAAATTAAGAATATTAACGTTGTTTATTTGCCTAAAGATATTCTTTTCAAAGGAGAAGTGAAAAATAGATACAAGCGATGCAGAAAACTTTTTCTCCCGAAGGACCTAACGACTTACATCTGAAGATCATCCCATAAGTAATACTACACTCAATGCAATATGTAATTTAAAAGAAAAAGCAGTTTTCAAAACACCCTCCCAAACTTTCTTGTCAGTTCTCTCACCTTGATAACCAAGCCTTATTATAGTTAAAGCTAATAAGTGCTAATACAAATATGTGAACTCTCCATTACTTTTCAGAGCAATTTTGAAGGCAACACTGAATTCAGAAACATCCATTTTTGTATACCCAGCAAGGCCAGAAGTTCAAGTTTTGCAAGGACTCAGTGTAAAGGTTAATGAAGGACAGACTCTGGCATTAGTAGGAAGCAGCAGCTGCGGCAAAAGCACATCTATTCAGTTCTTGGAGAGATTTTATAGCTCTGTGGGAGGACAAGTGATAAATATAGACATGTGTGGCTATTAACAACAGTTATATCTGCAGAACTCTTTCTCTTCCAAGGTTTCAGAGGCTTTAAGCAGCCCTGGCAATATCTGTATCAAGATGCCTTTTTCAGATGTGTGTGCTGCTGAGGTGGTGGCTCTAGTGGAGCTGTAGACAACCTGAAGACCCCTGTCATTGCTTGCCCTGTACACTCACCACACATACCAGCACTGGCACCTGTGTTGGCACAGCATCCTGGCTCAAGGCACAGACCTCACTGGGGAAGAGAATGACTGTGTCAGACTGCATCGCCTCCCCAAAGCTGCTCACAGCCTGGTCACATAGGGGCATAATGTTCAAGTAACTTGCTTGTCAATGTGTAACTCTTCATGTCGTTATGAATTCACATGTTAAGGACATAGCTACATGCTTCACATAGTACAAATACAACCCTACAGGGATGCTACTGCATCACAGTCAGAAGTTCGCAATGGGCTTTTGATTCAATCCCTGCTAATGGGCCTAGGAAGTCCAAAGAAGCCTCCTTGGCAGTTTTAAGATTGAGTTAAAGGCCTACAGCTGAAAATATTTATGGTTGTGTTAAAGCTTCTTAAGGATAGGCTTTCCCATGAGGTTCACAGTGCTTCTTGTGGTGACTAGGGCTGAAAGGACTGCAGGAAAAGCCTGTGATCTGCCCTGTTTCGGTCTGATGGAAAATGGAAGAAAACATACATACAAAATTAAAAACTAATGAAAGGAAATATTTCATTTATACTGTTGGTTCTTTTCCATTTTGCATGCAAAATTTACTTGGTTTCAGCTGGGAATCTAACACATAATAGGCTTCCTCTTATAATTAATGTTTCCTGTTTACAGCGTGTATCTGTGGATGAGCTCTCTAGTCAACTTTGCATCATTTTTTCTGTTGTTTTTTCTACTTAGCAGATGGATTCGATACCAGATCTTTGCACATACAATGGCTGAGGTCCAGACTGGGCCTGGTGTCACAGGAGCACATTTTGTCTGACTGCAGCATTGCTGAAAACATTCGATATGGAGACAATAGTAGGGCACTTAGTCAGGAGGAGGTAGAAGAAGCAGCTAAAGCAGCAAATATTCATAGCTTCATTGAAAGAATGAGATAATGATCTTCTCTTCACAGTGAGATTAGATGTTTGGAATAATATGGAGAAATCCAACTAATGCTAACTTAAGTAGATGAAATTTAACATCTTTGTTTCCCTTCATAGGAGGAAGTATAGAATGTTTTAAAATGCGTGTTTAAAGCTTAAAAGCCTTCTTAGTATGTTCAAAAAAAGCCACTGTTCCAATTAATATAGTGGTGACAGCAGAATATGAAGGGAGGAAGTAAAAGGGCACTTTATGTACAAGTAAATCTTCTTTTTTATTTTTTTCCTTTGAGAACAGAAACTTCCCAAGTTACTCCAAGAAAGACATTTTATTTTGTTTTTTTCTAAAATAATTCAGTAATACTAAATGCTTTTTTCTAATTGGATGGGCAGGAACAGAAAGGTTTTCTCAACAAATATGCAGGGGCAATAAATCAAAAACTAATGACATGGCATTTGACCTTCATGCCTTCCAAGAATTTGGTTCCATCAAGGAAAAAGCTGTGATAGTTTGTTTTTGTTATAGTTCTGTGTAACTTGAAAATGATGTAATGATGCTGAAAAATATTTACTCTTCATTGATGACTTTTGGGAATCTTTATTCACAAGTATTGCAGGATCAAATTTCTTCCTGTGCATGTCAGTAAGCATTGAATCTCTAGTTGCTCTTATGATCATATGATTATGAACAGATGTGTGTGGACACCTCAGTGCTGTATCCCTGATGATACTTATTCAAGACCTAATCCAGTGTTTGGAGAAGTAAATTTTCAGACCAGGAATAAATATGTGTGGTTGTATATATAACTGTTCATGCTAGAGTTGTTTATAAAACCTTAGCTTTATTAAAACTTGCACTATTCTCTTTCAAGATGGAAATAACTAATCATTCTTATAACCACACATAAAACTTCAGTTTTCTTATCTTCCTTCTCAAAGATTATTCACAGGCCTCCTTTTTTGAATTTTTAACATTCAGAAACATAATATCCCTGTGGGTGAGAAAGGAACACAGCTTTCTGAGGGACAAAAAGCAAAGAATAACAGTTGCCCATGCTCTGGTTCATAATCCTGCTATTCTGCTTCTGAATGAAGCTACCTTTGCTCTTGACACAAAGTGAAAACGTGAGTAATGATTATTAATGGAAATATATATCTATATCTATGTGCATGGCTAGTTGCTTTCTGTAGAATAAAATCAATGCAAAAATATTCAGCTGTGAAACAACATCACTGTAGCTTTTCAAGCTGCAAGCTGTGAATTGGACAACACTAGGAAACTATGCATATCTACTAAACAAGTAGAACCCCCCAAAACTTTAAGTAGAAAACACCATGTGGAGCTGATACTCTTCAGCATTCTTCTTATTGCTGTATTTGGTGGTAAATACTGAATTTGTGTTCTGACCCAGACTGGATACCCAAGAGCCCACTTCTGAATATCTCATGCTTATTTGGTCAGTCTCAGTGATAAATCCTGTTGAGTAAGGACCTCATGTGTGCACTGACTTGTAGATCTATGGGAGATACATTCAGGTGCTAACAAAAAGTAAGAAATAAAATGTGGTTCCTATGACAACTGAAGGCTTTCCAGGTGCTAACAAAAAGTAAGAAATAAAATGTGGTTCCTATGACAACTGAAGGCTTTCCAGGTGCTAACAAAAAGTAAGAAATAAAATGTGGTTCCTATGACAACTGAAGGCTTTCCAGGTGCTAACAGCATTTTCACAGCCTCTGTGTGCAAGTTGTTCAGAAAGCTCTGGATAACTCCCAGCAAGGTCAAACCTGCATCGTCATTGCTCACCGCTTGATGACCATACAGACTGCAGACTTGCAGTGATCCAGAATGGCAAGGTGGTTGAGCAGGGCACCCACAGCCAGTTACTGGAAAAGGAAGGACACTACTATGCCCTTGTAAATGCACAAGAGTCTAATTAAAAATGTCTGAAGATTTTTTTAAAATTTTTTTTCCTGGGAAGACATGAAAAGCTTACAGAGAATTAATGTTGGCTGTGTCTGTGCTGATGGAGCAGGCACCATGTGTTGCAGCCTGGTTACTGTACCCAGCATAGCCCTTGACTCAAGCCCCCATGGGGATGTGCAGTACGTGCCCTTGGGTAGGTCGAGGAAGGTACACAGGGGAGTCCTAGGGGCTGAACCTGCTGGGCAGTTGGTGGGATTGTGTGATCTGGAGGGAGCCAGACCTGGAGTAGCCTTATCCATACCATGGCTTGGGTGGGGCACCCTGCTCTCTGGTCCATGCCAAGTACCAGATTGCAGAACAGTACCAGAGTTGTGACAGTGGTTAAGCAGCATGGACAAGCAGTGAGCTGGTGCTTGTGCTTGCTGCTTGGGTTTCTTCACAAACCAGATACAGCTGTAAAGCCTTAATTAAAAGTGACTAACAATTCTTGACTGCTGAGATTCCAAATAAAGACACTTGTATGAAATGCAGAAAGAAGGTGCTGGATGTGTTTGTTGTCTGTTTTTTTGTTTGGTTTTGGTTTCCCCCGCTTTATGATATATTTCTGATATTAATGGGTTAGTGTTGAAAGTTCTTCTAGTTGCAATCCCTCTGCAGTGGGCAAGGGTGCCTTACACTAGACCAGTTTGCTCAAGGCCCTGTCCATCCTGATCTTGAGCACTGCCAGGAATGCACTATTCACAGCTTCCTTGAGCTGCCTGTTCCAGTGCCTCACTACTTGTACTTCACGTATTTCTTGGAAGTCAATATTCTGTCAGACAATAATTGTAATAGTTACAATCTTTTCATATAAACTGACACATAAAATACCATTGGTTGGGGTTTTTTTTTTATCAGTTGCTGATCTAACAGTTTAGGTGTTCTTTGCATCCATCAGGGTAATTTCCAAAATCTTGCAAGGGAACGAGGATAGCTTCTTTTCAGTTAAAAAAAAAAAAATGTGGTTTTCAGTATGAGATCCTTTGTTTTGAATAGACATGGCATTTAGTGATGGGCTTGGTAGTGTTAGGTTAACAGTTGGATTTGATGATGGGCCTTTTCCATCCTAAATGATTCTGTGAATAATTCTTAAGCCTGTTTTGAAGTGTTGGAAAAACTCATTTACACATGTGCTTTAATAACTGGCTGTTCCTCTGATATGTTCCTCAGGGTGCTGCAGTACATTCTTCAACAGTATGTACTTTGTAGTCAGAGTGACTCAGCAGCTGGGGTGTTGTTTGGTTTTGGTTTTTTTTTTGACTGCTTAGGCCAAATTGCAGCATTTTGATTTTCCAAGGCTTTGCACGTGGCTTTGGGTTAGGATTTATGGCCTGGAGCAACCTGCAGTACTTTATAATTTCCAGATAACTCTTCTCAATTGTAGCAGACAGAACTTACAGTAATGAGTATCTCCTTTGATCATTTCAGTTGTCTTCTGGCATCTGGATCCATGAGGGGAATAAAACACACAAAAGAACACAAATTCTGGTCTCAGATTTGCCAAAATAAATACAGTCACTCTGCCTCACACAGTTCTTCTGTGGGGCTGTTACAAGAGGAGTTGCCACTCAATCAGAAACCCCTCTTGTGTGATCTCTTCTCTTTCTCCTGATAGGCAGATACTACAGGAGCTGCTGCCCTTAATACATTCCCAGTTATCCAGTGTGGGCTCCAGATAATTCTCTTTTCCCTATCTTGTTTCTGCACTGGAGTTTAAATTACGAGCAGTAGAGTTTGATTCTCGGTTTTGAAAGTAAAAGACCTTCCTTCTAAATTCAGAAATCTTTTGGGCAAAGAGTTAATTTGTACTTTTGTGTTAGATGTATATGTGTTTTTCATTACAATAGTGATGAATAATACATCTTTGTAACATTGCAACACATTATGGTCTGCTACAGAAACAAGATTAAGTAAAAATGGGATAAAATACATTGAGGATATAACAGTCACTAAGCTAAAGCTCTGTAACAAAATGAATCATCTAACATCTGGGGCTAGTTAATGGAGCATCTCAGGAAAATACTGTATTCACATCCATACAGATAATGGAGAAGAATCCAAAACATGCTTCCACTGAATTGGAATTTACTAGCACAAGGGCAAGAGTCATGAGGAAATATGCAGTATTTGACCTGGAAGGTGCGGGAAGAGCTGCAACATGGTCATCCTAGAAAAATAAGTTCTGTGACTGGTGTTTCCCCTTATTTGCTCTTTTGAGGTCAACCATTACCTACCATGGAAGGAAAAGTGACTACACTTGCATCCCTTTTGGCAGGCTCCTCACCCTTGCTTACATAGTAAGATAGCACCAGCTATGGATGTTAAGTCCTTATGGGATGGTAGGTGTGAGTTTCAGTTGGAGCCAAAAGAAGCAGGTGGTGATGTGGTGATGGAAGGAGCGTGGATGTACTGCTCTGGGCTGTGGGAGCCAAGTGGGGAAAGAGCAGTGCCTGACAGCTGTGCCTCTGCTCATGCATGAGTGAAAAGGGGAAATTGAAGTGAGTAGTATTGGTGTACTGAAGTTCACAGTAAGCATATGAACGTATCTTACGGATTTCTTTCAATACAAACGTGCTAAAAGCTACTCGTATCACACTTCTATTTAAAAGATCAGCTGCAGACCCAAGGAAAACACCAGACAAAAGCGCATCTTACCTACCATAAAAGACAGGGTGAGCAAGGAACCAGCACACAAATAACATCTGTAAGAGTGACGGAAGCACCCTACTGCATGCCTGCTAAAAGACAGGCTCAGCTGAATGACTTTACTGACTCTACGAGATATGCATAGATTAGCATGCTCAGCTTGTAGGTGCTAATAGCAAATGCTGTGCTCTGATGGTTTATTTCAGATCATGCAAGTCACTTTCCCAGCTGGCTGTGCCCACAGAGCTTGCAAACTGGCTATGCTCTTATTAGAACCAGACCTAAATTCAGACACAAGTGTATGTCAAAAGCACCTTTTCAGCACCAAACTCTAGATTGATAAAGAGATCAAAAGAATCATCCTTTACCAAAAAAAAAAAGCCTATGAGGACACATCTTAAGAGCCAAGGATTTGTTGGCCCCATCAAGGAAGCACTCAATTCTTTCTCCAGATTCCCTTATGAATGCATTCTGTGAAGTCTTTACTTTCTCTTTTTGGGATGTTATATCTTAATAATTCCGTATGAGGCTTAGATCAGTGCTGGCATAAAGCAAGTGTCTTGGCTAAGAGCTTCTTGTCTAGTCATGAACGATGCCTTTGCTGTTCCTTGACAAGTCTGGGCTGATGTGTTTCCTTCATCGCTACCCCTGTGGCAGTCATTTTAGGGGTGAGCTCCCTAGTGACACCAGCAGTGACTCACCATATTGTAGGCATGTTTGGAGTGCACTAGCCCCTGCCCAAGCAGGCACAGGGAAATCTTTTTAACACTGGGGTAGATGACAGCACTGGACAGACATCTGGGAAAAAAATGTAATGAAAAATATTATATTAATTTGCACTTTTGCAATCAGTATTATTCCTAAATTGCTGGCAGGTATTTTAAGTTAGAGAAGAGCCATTTAATTTGAATTTAAATTTGTATTGTGTTGATAATGAAGCATTTTAAAATCTTCGATAACAAAAAGTCTTCTGGATTAAGAAAGTATCTAACCTTATTACAGACCAAATCTAGTCTCTCCCAATAGCAGAAGAATTCCAATGATTCTCCCACTAAAAATGCTACCTTACAATTATATGAAGGAAACAAATCAGCCCAGGCTTGTCAGGGAACACCAAAGGCCTGTTCATGACTAGACAAGAAGCACTTCTCCCAGGTACTTGCTTTAAGTTTGCCAAAATAAATATTGTTGCTGTACCTCACACAGTTTTTCTCAGTTTCTTAACCACCGAAGTTAACCACTTGACTCTATTGTGGTATCATATGCAGCTGTTAAATTTGATTAAAACGTTGCAATTTTTAGTCTAGTTGCAATGTAATTACCAATGCAGACTGAAAGCCCAGAAATGGAATATGTAGCTAACAGAAGCATGTGAACTAGGGGGCACAGGACCTAAGTATCTTCATGGCCTCGGAAAATTAGTAGTCTGTTTGTTAGAGTGGACATTGGAGTGCACTCTCAGTGGATGTGGATGTTTCCCACTCCTGGATGTGCTGTTTCAGTTTGAAGTACCTGTCGGCAACTTAGAAATAGTTGTTTGCAAACCAAGGAATTAACATGTTTATCATCACATGTTTTTGTCCCAGATTTCTACTTTTCTCTGCAGCCTATAAAATTTCAGTCTAAAACCTGCAACATATGTATCCTCATAAAGAAGTTATTTAATAATGTTGGGTGTATGGCAAGAAGGAAAGTCCTCATTAAAACTGCAATCCAAAACCCTGTGCTTTTCTTCTTCTGACAAGCAGGGAGAAAAGGACTATTTGATTTTTTCAGTTGAAATACCCATACCTCAGTGTGTACCTGGATTAGGCTTATGAGCCTAATCAAAAATCAAATTGTGTTTTATCAAGATTGATTCAAAGTGTTTGCAAAATTCCACTAAGCCATCTGTGGCAGGCAATACCCAACTTGTCCTTTCTTGGCTACCATCAACATACATTGTACCGCTGACATTTCACTTCTGTGTTTCCAAGTGGGAGTGTGTCTGCCCAGGGAGAGCTGGAAGGGCTCTTGTCATACTGAGCTGTAGGAAAATTCCTGTCATGCTTTGTCAAGGGCCTGTTTGAATCTTAATGGTTTGTAATTTCACCTAATTAGTAAGGGAAATGGTAAGAAACAATGCTGGATCCTTAACTTCTGCTCACCTGACATTGCTGGAGGATTTGAAGTGAAACTGTGCTCTAGGAAAACAGCTGCCTTTGTAACAGAAAGGTAAAATAAAAAAGTAAATAGAAAAGCCAGTTCTTGATCTGCTGGATTCTACCATACAGGTATCACTAGGACAGTGAATAGCCTACAGCCGATGGACATTTCGAGCGTTAACCCCTTGATATTTAAATATCTTTCCTGCATGAGGCTTGTGCTGACCCTTCCATGAAGCATTTTGTCACAGCAGTGCTTCAGCTCTGCCTGCATTTAGGAGTCAGCTGCTGCCACAGGCACTCTGCCTGGGTCACTCATGTTTTGTTTTTTAATAGAGACACAAGCCAAAGCATAAGAGTTCATACAGTTTACGTGGTGCTGTGGCTGAGCCTTGCTGAAGAAGGAAATAAAGTGACAACTTTCCCAAGGTATTTCCAGCTCTTCTGTTTGAAAATAGACTGGATTATACTGAAGAAATGTGGCTTGGCAGTCACTACAGCTATATCCAACTGCACGTGAACTGGTAAGACAGTGGATAAAGTACATTACTTGACCTCTTCCTGTTTGCCTGTACTGCTGTATGTAGAACAAACGTGACTTCTGTAAAATAAATCTTCTCCATGTCTGAGACATTCAGGTGTTTCTAAAATCTGCCAACATAGTTAGAGAAGTAAACCAGCTTGGCAACAAGGCCACAAACAGCATATATGTAGTTTCTTCTTGTAAAATATACTTGGGGGGGACTTCTTTGCTAAGTCCTTATCCTTAGGTGCTTGTAAAGGACTGATAGTTTTCCATGCAAAGGTAGAAGAATCCACTTGCCTCACTATGCTTTATCAACTTCCATCTGCCCTATATACAAGCCTTACTACAGCTTTCCCACTGCCCTGATGTTTTCCAGGGTTATAGCTCTCTCTGGCTGTTATCCTCCAGTTACCTGGGCTGCTTTTCCTCCTCCAGCACCTTCCCTAGTGCACACAGCATACACTGCACCACATGATCCAATGCTGAAGGACAGATGAGAGGGGAAGTGCCAAAAGCAATAGCAATGCAAAAGGTTTACTTTCTAAAATTAAAAAAGATTTCTCAGCAGAAGACTGGTCATTGCTCTCAGTAAGTGAATCATTTACACTGGATTGCTTCTATCTACCCCTGTGCTGTTCTTTGTCATCTAAGACTGCAGGCAGCTCTTAACCTACCGGAGACCCTACAAGTCATCTTCCCATTTTAGCATTTATTGCCTACCTGGCTCATCAGCAGTTATGTCCAGAAACTATTTTCTGAAGCATGTCTTTCCATATGGAAATAATGATTTGCTATGCCCTTAGGGAAGCTCACACATCCGCTCAAGTCCAGTGACATCAGGATTACATGCGCCAAAGCAAACTCACTGAGCCTTCCTGTAACTCTCCTGAAGATGCCAATCTTTATTTTGCTGAATGTTTTCACAGAAAGATATTTAAAGTCATGTTAGCTGAACAAACAGATTTTGTGGACTTATTTGAATCAATTGTTATATATTTCCATGTTACACTGTTTTCATAGGAGTAACATCTTCATCTCTTTCTAGTCACTATGAACTTCTTTGACTACTGCTCTCTCCTGTTGTCCAAAGCAAAGCCACGTTGCAGTTAATCATCACTAGAATAGTTCATTTTGTTACAGTCCTTGAGGTTTGAAAGAATGACCTGAATATGCCTATTTTGGTGGAAATAATTGTTCGAGTTCAGCTCTGGCTGCAGAAGGATATACTCAGCGGGGTATGCCCACCATGGGCAGCATTCCCAGAGAATGCACATGTTATTCTACCAAAAGGGAAACAAAGGAGAAAGAGGCACTGCCATGGGACACTTACCACACAGCTGCAGACATTTAGGGCTGAACCAATCCATCAGGTTGCCTTTAAAGCATGCTAGGATATGACTCCTTTATTTCCAAATGTCTGCCTGAGCATACAGTGAACTTCACCAGGGAAGTGCATATTTCTTACCATGAATCTAAATAAGGAGTCTGAGTTTCTATTCAGATTATGCATTTGCATTAAGTGGACTTCCACTCTGAGCGTTTGACCTTTCTTAAAGAGATTGCTGTCGCGACGCGGGAGTCACGGACACCACTGAGCCGACCAATATGATCCAGCGAATGCCGTTTATTGCCTGTTAACA